>ONZH01022917.1:0-10089 GCA_900303285.1 Rhinella marina
TGACTGGAGTGCCAGCCACTTAGTGGGGTGTTTCTTCTCCAAATGCTTGCGCATGCTACTTGTGGTCAGGTTCTTTTTGTTGACTCCCCTGCTTATCTTGGTGTGGCACAGTTTGCACACCGCTACCCGCCGATCGCCCTCTTCATCCCTAAAATACTCCCAAACTACAGAGTATCGAGCTTTGCCCACTGGAGCTTGACCCCTGGAAACACTTGGGGGAGTAGTAGCTCGGGCCCTGTTTCTCCCTCTGCCCAGCCCACTGCCTCTCCCAACTGGTTGTGGTGCTGATTTTGCCTCACACTCAGAACCGCTTTCTTCGTGTGCCTGATCCACCCAAGTCGGATCTGTCCCCTCATCATCACCCAGCTCTTCCTCAGAGTCTCCACTCTGACTTAATTCCCTGCCAACTACCTCACCCCCTGACACCTATGTCTCGTCATCGTCCACCACCTCCTCAGATGCCACAGATAAATCACCATCCTCATCACCCTGAGACTGCACCAGCTCTTGCGAATCGGGGCAGAGAATCTCCTCCGGTAGCACATCAGGGAAGGGTTCACTGTACAGTTCCAGTGAGTAAGTCTCCACATGAGATTGGACCGTGGAGGATCTAGGCTGGGGAGAAGGAGGGCGAGGTGGAGGATGGACAGGTCCACTCCCCTGGCTGTCATGAGTGGACTGGCTGGAAGACGGGGCAGTGGACATCTGGCTGGATGCGCTCTCCGCCATCCATTTCAGCACACTCTCTAGTTCTTGGGGGTCGGTCAAAGGTGTACCCTTTGGCCCTACAAGCTTTTGCAGAAAAGAAGGCATCTTGAATTGTTGTCTTTTAACTGCTCCCACAGCAGCAGGCACGGTGTCACCCCGCACACTACCACGGGCACTGCCTCTGCGTGGAGAAAATAAGTATTTGATCCCCCACTGACTTTAAAAGTTTTAATACCAAAAAATAAATGAAACGTCTCATAATTTTATGCCAGCTTTATTTTAATAGTGCCACATAGAATATCAAAAGAAAAACGGAGAAAATTGCATGAAATGAGAAATAAAAAATAATTTGCATTTCTTTGAGGGAAATAAGTATTTGATCCCCTAGGAAAACCATGACAAATGTTGGCTCCCACAGACCACTGACACACCCTAATCACAGTGAAGTCATTACCTGGATGAGAGACACCAGTCCCAAATTGTCACCTGTATAAAAGGCCACCTGCCAACAGTCTCAGTGACACTCCAACATCTCCACCTTGGGCAAGACTAAAGAGCTGTCTAAAGATGTCAGGGACAAAATAGTTGACCTACACAAGGCTGGAATGGGCTACAAAGCCATAAGTAAGAAGCTGGATGAGAAGGTGACAACTGTTGGTGCAATTATTCGGAAGTGGAAGAAGTACAACATTACTGTCAATCGACCCAGGCCTGGAGCTCCATGCAAGATATCACCTCGTGGAGTCTCATTGATCATGAGAAAGGCTAAAAATCAGCCAAGAACTACACAGGAGGAGCTGAGTAATGATCTCAAGGCAGCTGGGACCACAGTCTCCAAAAAAACCATTGGTAATATACTGAGACGTAATGGTTTAAAATCCTGCAGTGCACGCAAGGTTCCTCTGCTCAAGAAGGCTCACGTCCAGGCCCACCTCAAGTTTGCCAATGAACATATTAATGACTCCGAGAGAGACTGGGAGAAGGTGCTGTGGTCAGATGAGACCAAAATCTCAGTTGAGCTCTTTGGCCTCAACTCAACTCGACGTGTTTGGAGGAAGAAAAATACAGAATATGACCCTAAGAATACCATCCCCACCATCAAGCATGGTGGTAGAAGTATTATGTTTTGGGGGTGTTTTTCTTCTAAGGGCACAGTCCAACTTCACCGCATTGACGGGAAGATGAACGGGGCCATATATCGCAAAATCCTGCGTGACAACCTCCTTGCCTCCGCCAGGGCACTGAAAATAGGTCGTGGATGGGTCTTTCAGCACGACAACGACCTAAAACATACAGCCAAGGAAACAAAGGAGTGGCTCCATAAGAAGCATATCAAGGTCAGGGAATGGCCTAGCCAGTCTCCTGACCTCAATCCCATTGAAAATCTATGGAGAGAGCTGAAGCTTCGCGTTTCCAAATGCATGCCTAAAAACCTTAAGGATATGGAGATGATTTGCAGAGAGGAGTGGGCCAAAATTACTCCTGAAGTGTGTGCAAACCTTATCAAAAACTATAAGAAACATCTGACTGCGCTTGCCAACAAGGGTTTTGCCACCAAGTATTAAATGATGTTTTCCTAGGGGATCAAATACTTATTTCCCTCAAAGAAATGAAAATTATTTTTTATTTCTCATTTCATGTAATTTTCTCCGTTTTTCTTTTGATATTCTATGTGGCACTGTTAAAATAAAGCTGGCATAAAATTATGAGACATTCCATTTATTTTTCAGTATTAAAACTTTAAAAGTCAGTGGGGGATCAAATACTTATTTCCTCCACTGTATATATACAGTCTATATATATATATCTCTTAATAATATAAAAATGAATTTCTGTCTGTCTGTCTGTCTGTCTGTTCTCTATGCGCGACCAAACTACTGGACCGATTTTCACCAAATTTGGCACACAGGTACATCAGGTGTCCGGGAAGGTTTTAGACCAGGTCTCATCTCTCTAGGACATACCGTTCCTGAGATATTCCCAAAATATGATCTCCATTAGCCAACATTACAACTGGGAACTTTGGTTTTAAACTCCAACTGCCATTCTCTGCAAAGCCACACAGGGAGGGCAGGTTTCCATAACAACCAGGTAATTATCAGCAGCTGAGGATCTCATCCATTTCTATTCACTGACACTGTTAAAGGTATTCCGGTTACCATAAATATAACTTATGTTTTTTTCTATTACTACAGTTCAGTAGTAATAAAAGATGTTTTCCTCCACTGCTGCCTATTGCGTGGCTCATAAATAAGCATGGTATTGACCTTTAATTCAGGCCACCCTAAAAGAAGTACTTAAACCCCCCGCCCCAGGTCTCACTAAGCCACACCCCCAACTATGTCAGGCCACACCCCCTTTCACTCCGCAGCCAACAGAGATTGAAAAAATAAAGGTAAAAATCAACTTCTGTCAGCTGCAGGGATGGGTGGGAGGTTGACTTTCTTTCTGCAATGACACACAGAAACATTAAATGAAATAGATTAAATACACCCATGTGAAGCGTCTTGCTAATCCACGCCCCCGACTCTGTCAGGTCACGCCCCCTCCCACTCTGCAGCCAATGGGAATTGAAAAAATGATAGGTAAAAATAAACTTCTGTCAGCTGCAGGGATGGGTGGGAGGTTGACTTTCTTTCTGCAATGACACACAGAAACATTAAATGAAATAGATTAAATACATCCATATGAAGCGTCTTGCTAATCCACGCCCCCGACTCTGTCAGGCCACGCCCCCTCTCACTCCGTAGACATTCTGCAACGACACACAGAAACATTAAATGAAATAGATTAAATGCACCTATGCGAAGCGCTTTGCTAAGCCACGCCCCGACTCTGTAAGGCCACGCCCCCTCCCACTCCGCAGCCAACAGGGATTGAAAAAATAAAGGTAAAAATCAACTTCTGTCAGCTGCAGGGATGGGTGGGAGGTTGACTTTCTTAAATCCACCCATGCGAAGCGTCTTGCTAATCCACGCCCCCGACTCTGTCAGGTCACACCCCCTCCCACTCCGCAGCCAATGGGAATTGAAAAAATGAAGGTAAAAATAAACTTCTGTTTGCTGCAGGGGTGGGAGGGTGAATTTCTCTCTGCAACGACACACAAAAATTTTAGATGAAATAGACTAATTATAGACTACAACCGTTCGAAGCCTTTTGCTAAGCCACGCCCCGTCTCTGTCGGGCCACGCCCCTCTCACTCCGCAGCCATTCTGCAACGACACACAGAAACATTAAATGAAATAGATTAAATGCACCTATGCCAAGCGCTTTGCTAAGCCACGCCCCGACTCTGTAAGGCCATGCCCTCTCCCACTCCGCAGCCAACAGGGATTGAAAAAATGAAGGTAAAAATCAACTTCTGTCAGCTGCAGGGATGGGTGGGAGGTTGACTTTCTTTCTGCAACGACACACACAAACATTAAATGAAATAGATTAAATACATCCATGTGAAGCGTCTTGCTAATCCACGCCCCCGACTCTGTCAGGTTACGCCCCCTCCCACTCCGCAGCCAACGGGGATTGAAAAAATAAAGGTAAAAATAAACTTCTGTTTGCTGCAGGGGTGGGAGGGTGAATTTCTCTCTGCAACGACACACAAAAATTTTAGATAAAATAGACTAATTATAGACTACAACTGTTCGAATCGTCTTGCTAAGTCACGCCCCCAACTCTGTCAGACCACGCCCCCTCCCACTCTGCAGCCATTCTGCAACGACACACAGAAACATTAAATGAAATAGATTAAATCACCTATGCCAAGCGCTTTGCTAAGCCACACCCCCAACTCTGTCAGGTCATGCCTCCTCCCACTCCGCAGCCAACAGGGATTGAAAGAATGAAGGGAAAAATAAACTTCTGTCAGCTGCAGGGGTGGGAGGGTGAATTTCTCTCTGCAATGACGCACAAAATTTTAGATGAAATGGACTAATTTCAGACTACAACCGTTCGAAGCATCTTGATAATCCACACCCCCAACTCTGCCAGGCCACGCCCCCTCCCACTCCGCAGGCAACGGGGATTGAAAAAAATCAGCTGCAGGGGTGGGAGGGTGAATTTCTCTCTGCAACGACACACAAAAATCGTAGATGAAATTGACTAATTTTAGACTACGACCATTCAGTACTAATAAAAGATGTTTTTTTCCACTGCTACCCATTGCGGGTCCCCATAAATTACCATGTCATCGACCTGTAATTCATGCCACTCTGACCCCCGCCCCAGATCTCTCGAAACCACGCTCCGACTCTGTCAGGCTACGCCCCCTCCCACTCCGCAGCCAACGGGGATTGAAAAAATGAAGGTAAAAATCAATTTCTGTCAGCTGCATTGACTTTCTCTCTGCAACGACACACAGAAACAATAAATAAATAGATGGAATATACCCAGGCGAAGCCGGGTCTTTCTGCTAGTATATATATATATATATATATATATATATATATATATATTCCCTTAAAATATTATATTCTTTATTTGTATACACAATAAAAATCCAATTATAATCCACATAATGAAGTAGGAGTAAACTAATTAAACGCCATAGGGCACTCCACCATAACAATTATATATAGCATATCACCAGAAATATAGACAGAAGGCTACTTATATGCCCCTATACAATTAATAGCTACAGATGTATATCACCATACTAACATCAATGGAACATCATGTGCTATACTCAAAGTGAGATCAAGCTATAAGATAAGACAGAAAAAGGTGCCTGCCTGAGAGGCTTATAATGACATAAATTCAAAATCCATGTAGCCTAACCAAAGGCATGACAAACCCTGTGTTATGGAGTGTGACCGCTGGCGTCTCCCTCTACGCGCATTTCGCGTGTCTTGCTTCGTCAGGAGGAGAGGCCAGGGGAAGATGTGGGCAAGGTTTTAAATAAGAACTAGCCAATGAAGCTGATGATTACTGTACATGTGACCTAATACCAAAGCTGTTCATCAATGGCGCTTGTCTCGCCGTCGGACACCACGTAATCGCTACTTCCGCCCTTCCCCCGAAGCCAGCGCCAGGAAGGGCAACACTACGTATCAAAGCGTGCGTTGCCATTTGCCGGCGTCTGACCCTAATCGGAGAGAGGATGGAAGAGCCGCGGTTCCATGACCAGACAAGTGCTCCTGACAGCGTAATTCAATTGGATAATTCCCTAAGATGTTAATAATCAAAAAATTATAAAAATATATGTGTAGAATGTGATGTTATAAATTACCAATACCTTACACAAAATAAAACATTATAAATATGAATACATAAACTTCTTCATCTTTGTAACATATGAGTATAAACAATGAGAAATATATATATATATATATATATATATATATATATATATATATATAGTGCTAAGTGCATGAAGGATGAAATCATTTTTTAAAAAAGCACGTTTATCATCTTTATGATGTGTGGATATGTGAAATATAAAGTGCAAAGTGCTATATATGCAAAATAAACTCCTTTTCGAACCATATTCTCACTTAATTGTGACAACAACATATAAGGTGCATAGAACTACATGATAAAAAAATAGTGAAAAAATATCTAAACATGATTACATCTCAAATATAAAGTGCAAGTGCAAAACAAGAGGTCTAGTGCAAAAACTTGTTCAGGTATTATAAAGTCACAGGAATCCTTCTCAATATCTTCAAATGGCGCTGTCTCACTTTTTATATTTTCTACAATAAAACATAAACACAAAAATTAAAACCTATACATAAAATCATATAGACTACTAAAATCCCCTTGTAAATGTAACTACACCTGTCACAAAAAGGCGCTGAAACCCATACTTTCATTTAACCCCTTTGGTGCCATAGTTCCTAATCTGAAGATCCACTTACTTTCAATTTGCGCTAGTTTTTTTCCTTTATCGCCTCCTCTAATTCCTGTATAAATCTTGTTGATCCCTTTAAATCGCAGCAAATCTGGGTTGCAATTGTGGAAAGTTTTAAAATGTCTTGGAATGGTTTTTAATTGAGAAAAATCCTCTTCTTCTCTAGCTTTTTTGATGTCCCTTACATGCTCCCTTTTTCTTTTTCTCAGTTCTCGGGTAGTAAGGCCAATGTAAATTTTGTCACAAGGACATGTAGCATAATAAATCACACCGGTTGTCGAACAAGATATATATTCCCTAATTTCATATGTCCTCTTTTTATCAATGTCCATAAAATGGTTAGATCGATCAATATTTTTGCAAGCTTTGCAGGAGCCTCAAGCATATGATCCCTTTAAATGCTCACTTTTTTAAGCGACAGTATCCGGAATATAATGACTGTGAACCAACAGGTCTTTCAAATTTCTTGATCTCTTTGCAGTCATTAATGGTCTGTCAGAGATAGATCTCTTCAACGTAATATCAGTTTTTAAGACATCCCAGTGTCTATTAAGGATCTCTCTGATCTGTTCCCATTGTTTGTTGTAATTAGGGAGACTAAGATGGAAGGTACATCTAGATTTATTACTAATTACAACAAACAATGGGAACAGATCAGAGAGATCCTAAATAGACACTGGGATGTCTTAAAAGCCATATAATTAATCCTATCATTGTGATATATATATATAAAACTATCATTTGTGATACTGCCCTGTGAGATATGTATCTAATCCTATCTTGTGTGATACTCTCTGTTGAGCTTTGTATCTAATCGTATCATGTGAGATACTATCTACTGAGTTATGTATCTAATCGTATCTTGTGTGATACTGTCTGCTGAGTTGTGCATCTAATCCTATTATGTGTTATACTTTCTGCTGTGTTGAGTATCTCATCCTTTCATGTTTGTTACTGTCTGCTGACCTGTGTATCTAATCCTATCATGTGTGATACTTTCTGCTGTGTTGTGTATCTAATCCTATCATGTGTTATACTTCTGCTGAGCTGTGTATAGTAACATAGTAACATAGTTTATAAGGCCAAAAAAATACATCTGTCCATCCAGTTCGGCCTGTTTTGTTTTCCTACAAGCTGATCCAGAGTAAGGCAAAAAACCCCTGTGAGGTAGAAGCCAATTTTCCCCACTTTAAGGAAAAGATTCCTTCCCGACTCCAATCAGGCAATAAGAATTACTCCCTGGATCAACCACCCATCTCTAGTAACTATAACCTGTAATATTATTACACTCCAGAAATACATCCAGGCCCCTCTTGAACTCTTTTAGTGAACTTACCATCACCACCTCCTCAGGCAGAGAATTCCATAGTCTCACTGCTCTTACCGTAAAGAATTCTCTTCTATGTTTGAGTACAAACCTTCTTTCCTCCAGACGCAGAGGATGTCCCCTCATCACAGTCACAGTATGTATATATATATATATATATATATATATATATATATATATATTTATATTTATTTAATCCTATCATGTGTTTTACTTTCTTCTAAATTAAGTACCTAATCCTATCTTGTGTTATACTGCCTGCTGAGTTGTGTATCTAATGCTATGTTGTGTAATACTGTCTGTTGAGTTGTGTATCTAATCATATCCTCTTTGATACTTTCTGCTGAGTTGTGTGTCTAATCCTATCATATGTAATATTGTTTGCTGAGGTGTGCATCTAATCCTATCATATGTGATACTGTCTGCTGATGTGTGTATTTAAACCTATCCTGTGCCATACTGTCTGATGAGTGATATATCTAATCTTACCGGAGAGGGGGAGGGGTCTGCCTTTATGTAAAGTCCTGTCTAAAGCCCACACTCCAGGAAGATATAATTGAAGGACATGAGCATGTGGAGTCACTGTGGGTCGAAATACATGGAGCCAAAAACAATAATAAAATATTAATAGTTTATTATAAACCACCTAATATACCAGAGTCTACAGAAAATCTACTTCTAAACGAAATAGACGAGTAGAGATGAGCAAACGTGCTCGTTACGACACTCATACCAAACGGATCCGTCCTCCTCACCCGACTGAAAGTCAGTGGGGACGGATCCGTTTGGTATGAGTGTCATACCAAATGGATCCGTCTCCATTGACTTATATGCAGCTGAGGACGGATCCACAATGCCTGCGGGCATTCGTTCGCAGGGGAGCCGAGCGCTACAGTGCTCGTAACGAGCACGTTCGCTCCTCTCTATAGACGAGTCAGCGAATCAGAATGAGGTCGTTATTATTGGGGACTTACACTACCAAGATATAGACTGGGAAAATGAAACTTGTATTAGTGATGATCGAGCACCGCAATGCTCGGGTGCTCTGGCCGAATACTAGGTGGTGCTTGTGTGCTCGGCCGAGCACTCGAGTATAATGGAAGTCAATGGGAGAAGACCAGGCACCCCCTGCTCTGCAGAGGGGAGGGTGTCTGGTTGATAGGGAAAAGTGAGAAAATGGTGGAAACACCACTGAAATGGTTAGGGAACAGCATGGGAAGGATGTCTGGATGCATCTTAGACAAATAAGTCACTGCTATTAATGATGATGTCCGAGTATTACGCCACTTTTACGGAATGACAAAAATATCCCCAAAAACCGAAGATAACATCGATTTTAGAGGAAATATTGTTAGGAAAAATATTTACTTGTATGTAAAGCGCAAGTGCTGCCAAAAATTACAAGGAAGAGGCACTCCGATACAACCGGTATATCACATAAAGGAGGGCCTCATTTACATTGCAGTACAATTGTTCATGACGTGGGACTACTACACTCATAAAGCCTATGCACAAAGTGAAAGGGCTGCCAAAAATTACAAGCAACAGGCACTTCAATACACCCTTTATTACACATAAAGGAGGGCATCAGACACACCCTTGAAAAATTAGGATTGATGGCCTGCTGTTGACACTCAAAAACAATAGGGGTGACGTGCTGCTGCTGAGCCGACTGTCAAAAAAATTATGGGTGCCATGCTGATGAGCTGACCGTCTAAAAAATTCTGGGTGACATGCTGCTCATCTTACCGTATAAAAAATTATAGGTGACATGCTGCTGAGCTGAGCGTCTAAAAAAATCTGGGTGAGATGCTGCTGAGCTGACCGTATAAAAAAAATTATGGTTGAGGGCCTGCTGGTGAGCTGACCATCTAAAAAATTATGGTTGACATGCTGCTTAGCTGACCATATAAAAAATTATGGGTGACATGCTGTTGAGCTGAGCGTCTAAAAAATTCTGGATGATTCGGCCGAATATCGCGTGTGCTCAAGCGCCATGCTCGAGTTCCCTCTCCGCACGCTAATTAGCCAATTAGCGTGCGGGAAGGTGCTGGCAATCACTGTAATGCCAGTAGCCATCTTAGCTACTGGCATTACACTGATTGGATAGCTGGGAATGCGTCATCGGGTGCTATAAAGCTCCCGGTGACATGTGACCGGCTCATACCGAGCCAGGGAGAGCTGAAGCAAGGAGGAACAGAGAGTG
>ONZH01022918.1:0-69274 GCA_900303285.1 Rhinella marina
ACATGGCAGACTTCAGTTAGGTGCCTACCCGTGACCTCGCGTTAGAAGCATTTTTTTCAAACACCGATTACTGGGTGTTCACTCTCCTGGACCCACGGTACAAGCAGAACCTTTCCACTCTCATCCCTGCAGAGGAAAGGAGTATGAGAGTAAATAGATATCAACAGGCCCTGGTGCACAAGCTGAAACAATCCTTCCCATCTGACGCCACTAGCGTCAGAGGGCATGGTTCTGTGGGCCAAGTAGCGGGGGAGAGGAGCCGAGCAGGCAGCTTGTCCAGCACTGGCAGGGGAACGCTCTCCAAGGCCTTTGCCAGTTTTATGTCACCCCAGCAAGACACTGTCACCTGTCCCCAGTCTAGGCAGAGTAGGGGGGAGCTATACAGAAAGATGGTGAGGGAGTAACTAGCTGACCATACCAACGTCCGTAGCAATCACTCTGCTCCATACAACTACTGGGTTTCAAAGCTGGACATGTGGCCTGAAATGGCGCTGTACGCCTTGGAGGTGCTGGCCTGCCCTGCAACTAGCGTGCTGTCAAAGCGGGTATTCAGTTCAGCTGGTGGCGTCATCACCGATAAGCGTACACGCCTGTCAACTGACAGCGCTGACAGGCTGACGCTTATTAAAATGAACAAAGCCTAAAAAAAAAAGCCTTTTTTTAGAGGTCCAACTGGCACTCTTTTACCACAATTTTTCAGGAGGGCCCCCTACAGGCCCTCTCTTCAAACAATTTTTCCAGAGGTCCACCTACAGGCCCTCTCTCCAAACAATTTTTCCGGAGGTCCACCTACAGGCCCTCTCTCCAAACAATTTTTCCGGAGGTCCACCTACAGGCCCTCTCTCCAAACAATTTACGTCTTTTTCCTATCTTTCTCTCTCTCCAAACTATTTTTCCGGATAGCTGCCATATACGGTAATAAACTGAGAAGAGTACAGAGAACACATGCCACACTTGATCAAGCTCATAATTTACGACTGTACCGGTTGATGCTAAATTTTTAAGTTGGGGTCCTGAGTCGTCATTCACTGAATTTCAATGATCTCCTCAACGTCTCCTCAAAGAACCGAAAGACCTTTGTGGAGAGAGCGGCACTGCTCACCATCAAAGTGACGAACCCCAACGCCAGACTGTGCAGCGAAGAGAACGAATAAATATCTCTGTGGTTATTTGTGCTAAATAAAAGTTAAATAAACACAAAAAAAAATTGATCTGTTCCTGTGCCTGATCCACCCAAGTTGAATCTGTCCCATCATGAGAAAGTCCCCCCAAGGAGTCCCCACTGTAACTTGCTTCCCATACAACTACCTCACCCCCCGACACCTGTGTCTCACCATTGTCCACCACCTCCTCAGACAACACTGGTAAATCCCCACTGTCAGCACACGGAGACTGCAAAAGGTCTTGCGAATTGGGGCATAGAATGTTCTGGGGTAGCACATCAGAGAAGGGGTGACTATGGGGTTCCAGGGAGTACGTGACCACATGCAATCTCCATCCAAAAAGTCATACTGAGGCTCACCACCATGCTTTACACTGCAATCTTATTACTGAGGCTCACCACCATGCTTTACACTGCAATCTTATTGAAAGACAGACAATCAGGGGTTCACCGCCAGGTTGTCAGGCAGCATTTTTAAGTGGGTCACCATTACCGTGTCCCTGAAAATTGGCGGTGATGGACCTCCGTTGCACCTAGTTGGGTGCTTCCCTAACATGTGATGGGCATGTGCCTCGCCTTTCTTTGTCTGGGTGAGCACAATTGCCATGAGGGTAACCACCAGGCTGTTGCCTGAGAATTTGGGGTAATGGTGGGATTAGGCAGCCTCAGAGGCATCCATGCATGCTGCCCCTGCTGTTTCCTGTCCATTTCCGTGGTGTTTCCATCATTTTCTGAGGTTTCCAGGTTTTCACCCAGCCTTCCCTAGGCAGAGCCTTGGTCCCCTGCAAAAAATGCTCGAGTCTCCCATTGACTTCAATGGGGTTCGTTATTCGAAACGAGCACCCGAGCATCGGGAAAAGTTTGACTCGAATAACGAGCACCCGAGCATTTTAGTGCTTGCTCATCTCTAGTCAGGATTCAATGCGGGTGCAATGCGTTCACATCACGCATTGCACCCGCGCGGAAAACTCGCTCGTGTGAAAGGGGCCTAAGGGAGCACAGAGTCATAGGTAGCCAGAGCATATTGATTTGTCTATGCAAGAAATTTAACATTTTATAATTGTCGTGTCCAGTAGGGAACAATTACTCTCAATACCACACCACTGTCTCTACCTACTTGGACAAACCATCCTAAAAGGCAGCCCCCAAGTGGACGACAGTCCCTTTCCTGCTAACTGCAAGGAATGTAGGGAAGGGGAAGATAATGGACCAGGAGAACAACAATCACAACAAAGAACAGCATCAAAACAAGCCAAGTTCAAGGAAATGTCAGACAAAAATCACAAATCAGAAAGCAGAGTCAAAATATCAGTACGTATCAGAACCAGAGAAGAGGGGGGGCATGGCCTGCATCCATGCTGTGAGGACGCACTTACACAGAGCTCCTGTATATCCTCAAAATCTATCTCCATCCTAGTCTTCCTAGACCTAATCTGCCCTACATTTGGCTCACAAAGACCTTGAGGAGTTGAGGGCTACAGGAGGAGCCGTTTTTCCAGCAGCTGTGATGGAGCGGAGAGAGGTTGGGAGAGAGGCCTACATCATCTGAAAGATCCCCGGCCTCGATTTCCGGCTGCATCACCGGTGGACCGGACCGTCTACAAGCAAGACCTCTCTGCATCCAACAGAGACAATCGATCGGGCGCTGCTCAGCCCCTCTGCAGTCAGCTATATATCACACCCCTGCCGCAGTCACGGAGCTGGAGATCCGGGTGGGACGGAGCAACGGGGAGAGCCGGTGTTTTCCTGCACAGCCATAGCAGGATAAGCAGTAGGTCATTTCATTCAGGCCTCAACGCTGTCTCTACAACTCACCCCCAGAGATACCTTACCCAGAGGTGTGGAGTGGGCACAGAGGCAGATGTTCCTATGTTCCTGCATCACCTGGAACGTCTTACAGCGGCCCCAGACCAACATAGGCCTTAACTATCCCTCTGCACACCCAGTTACATTGCTGCCACTCAGCAAAGTCATCAGCGTGCAGGGTCTCTCTCCTGGCCACATCCATACCCGCCATCACTGTAGCACTGTCCTATAGTGCCCTGAACTTGCCAATAAGAAGCTCTGCTTCAATTTTTTAGGAAACCCACTATTACTTGGGGTTCTGACTCAATTTCCCATCTGTTGCTCATTTAAAGGGCCAGTGACCCAATTTTTCCAGCATCAGCAACATGTTCCAGCTTTAGACCCCCCTTAGGCCGCAACACAGGGTCCCCAGATATTTGAACCTATATCTACATCTAAAAAAGGGGATTTCAATCAGCACATCCCAGTGCGCAGGTGAACGTTGCTATGGCTGATTACACAAGGAAAGGAAAATACATACAATGCAAAGGCACACTGCTAACCAGATAAAGCACAAAATGCTATAGAGGTATGAAATTTTCTGGAGCTAATGCTATGCTTTATATTTCATATCTCTATGGCATTTTGTGCTTTATCTGGTTAGCAGTGTGCCGTTGCATTGTATGTATTTTCCTTTCCTTGTGTTATCAGCCATAGCAATGTGCACCTGCGCACTGGGATGTGCTGACTGAAATCCCCTTTTTTTCTTTGTAAGTTTGTACTGGAGGTGTGGCTACTCCATTTGGTCATGCACTCCTGACTAGCCCCGTCTGCCCCACAGGCTGATTTTAATTAGTGTAACTACAAAGCCGAGTGTACTCGGCATGCATGCTTGGTACCTGTATCCCTGTATTAGTGGAGGCCTTTGAAGCACTATAAATGGCAAAAGGCAGAAGGGACCCAGCATGCATGTGGAACCAAACACCCCCTGATTATACGGAAGCCAAGGTTGGCACATAACAGGTAGGAAAGAGTGTTAGGTTCCCGTTCTACAGAGATCACCTTGACGATTTGGTGGACGGTCTCAGATAATTTTGTACAAAATATATTTGCCAAGAATCTCTAATTTACCAAACAAGCATAGCATTAGCTCCAGAATATTTCATATCTCTATGGCATTTTGTGCTTTATCTGGTTAGCAGTGTGCCGTTGCATTGTGTGTATTTTCCTTTCCTTGTATATCTACATCTAGACCCTGCGACATATCAAAGCCACTATATCACAAAGGGATGGTGAAGATTGGCCCACAAAAAGTGAAGAACTCTTCACCTAGAAACCCGGGCTCTATTGACTCTTTCCTCCAGAAAAACCGTCAATCCACCCCAAGCAAAGGTAACCACCCGAAACATACCAATCAACCCAACGCTTTGGAAAAAGTCCTCCCTTTTTCAGCTGCCAAAATGGATAGTGAAAGTGAATATGTAGCAGAAGACAAAGGTCTTCCAATATCAAGATCCTTTTTGAGTAAGGCACTTTCAAAGGCCCTAGAACCAGTGCTACGGGAATTACAGGATATCAAACAAGAAGTGAAATTCATAGGGGGTAGAGTGGAACAACTAGAAACTACCCATTCTCAACTGATTTCATATACTGAAGCAGCGACTTCTTCTTTCAATTCCTGTCAATCTCACCTCAATAAAATGGTTAACTGGCTCGAGGACCAGGAAAATAGAGCCTGTCGCAATAATCTTCGCGTCAAGGGAATCCCAAAGAAGGTACCAGCTGAATCGCTTAGCGATACTCTGAAAAGGATCTTTTCAACGATACTGGGAGACAACTACCAGTTGGAGATCTCAATTGAGAGAGCTCATAGGGCTCTAAGAGCAAAACCCAAACCCTCTGATCCCCCCCGAGATGTGATCTGTCGTTTATTTAACTCTCGGGTCAGAGATGATGTTCTCCGCCTTGCTCGTACAAGTGCACCAGTCTCGGTCGAGGACTCGACAGTTTCAATATACCAAGACCTTGCCAGAGTCACCTTGTCGAAGAGAAACATCCTCAGACCATTTACAGAGGTCCTCAGGCACCGTAATGTCCAATATAGATGGCTGTTTCCTTTTGGCCTATCATTCTCCATCGAAGGGAAAAAATACATCATCCGGACCCACTCGGAATTACAAGAAATACTCCAGGTCTTAAAGATTGAAGACATAGACATTCCAGATTGGTCCCCCATTCAAGATCTCACATCGCTTCCATCAATCACCCCCCCCCGACACCATGGGAGGTGGTGGCGTAGATAGGAGAGCTAAGAGTCGTAAGAAACAAGGCAAGCTCACCCCTCGTCGTATAGACATTGACTCGACCTGAAGGTCTCCATCCGGGATAGGATGAGTACATTTAGCTACTATGCTTTTTGAAGAAATGATGGTCCTCCTTAACAGCAACGGGCTCAATCATCTCCTCTTACTGTATTCTGTTTGATGGTTGATTTTCACTTTCTTTCTCATCTTACAGTTAACTGGAGGTTCCTACTGGGGGACATCGGCGCCTTCAAGACCCCTGTAACCACGTTACAACAAAAGAAGGTCCCTGTCAGGCTCCTGCTAGGCAGCCATTTTAATACCAGGTCGACCAATCACCCGCTTCTAGGTGCCAACGCCTCCCCTTCCCCTCCTGTTCTCAGTAAAAGGTTTGTTCTTATATATAAGCCCTATTTTCACTGTACTTTACTAATTTGGAACTCGCAAGGGTATCGCATTATAATTGTTTGGTTCCACATCCAAAATGTAGATTTTCTCTTAGTTTGTCAATATGTCTTAACAAGGCCCCTGTTGCGGCCTCTCCTTTTATGACTACTGATATTCTCAGTATAATGTTCTTGCTATATGTATGGTTTCTATTATGGTTTCTATTCATGCAGGCACCCTTCTCCCCTACACCTCCCCCCTCCACTGCTCAGCACTTAGCATTTGACACAATATTCCCGCAAACACGGGTCTATGGTTCTCTTCTCAAACCCTTATCAACACCACTTCCACGCATTTCGCTCATTTTACCCTTATCATTATGGTCACCATAAAACTAGTATCCTACAACACCAGAGGTCTTAATGCTGTTGTGAAAAGAAGCCATATTCTGCACAATTTCAAAAAATCTTGCACAGACATCTTATTTCTCCAGGAAACTCATTTCCTCAAATCAAAAACTCCGGCATTCCCCAGACACCACTACTCCCATTGGTTTCACTCCCATTCTGATACCAAAAACTCCAAAGGAGTCTCAATCGCTATTGCTAAACACTATTCCTTCGAGCTCTCCGACACCTTTTCCGACGACGAAGGCAGATTACTGATCGTTGTGGGGAAGTTAAATGGCCACTTGCTAACCCTAGCTAATGTATACGCCCCGAACACGGGTCAAGCCACCTGAATTAGAAACACTCTTGTAAAATAGGGAGCATGAGTAAAGGTGAACTTATAAGAGGAGGCGATTTCAATGTTGCCTTAGACCCTCTCTTGGATACCTCTCAGGGGAAATCCTCCATTGTTTTTACGACTCTACGTCATATTAAAAAATCCTTCAACCTTCTTTCAGTTAGAGACACCTGGCGCTTTGCCCACCCTAAGGAAAGAGACTATACACTATATTCATCCCCTCACAACTCATACCACAGAATTGACTATTTTTTCCTCCACCAGACGTCTCTACATAAAATACACGGAGTTAAAATTGGTTCCAACACCTTCTCAGACCACTTTCCGGTGGAATTAACCTTATGGCTCTCATCTCAGACCACTCAGAGGTCGCCTTGGAGGCTAAATGAGACCCTCCTATCGGTCCCCACAGTACACACTAAGATTTTAGGCGTGATCACATCCTTTTTTAAAATTAATACGGAGGGTGAAGTATTGCTACCATATGTCTGGGAGGCCCACAAGGCCACGATCAGAGGAGAATTCATTTCTGCTGGATCTTTCCAGAAAAAGCAACGTAGCGCCCAAATTGAACAGCTTCAGAAACAAATAGAAAATTTAGAAAAGCTACATAAACAATCCTTAGCTTCGCAACATCTCCAACAAATCACAGATGCTAGGCTGCAAGGTCCTAAATAAAAACTTGGCTAAAGTTTATATGTCGGTAAGGCATTCATTTTATGCACATGGGGATAAGACATCCAAACTAATGATGACCCTTATTAAAAAAAGGAAACCCAGGACACATATAGCAGAAATTAACACAACAGAGGGCCAATCATCCACAGACCCCTCTGTGATCAAAAAAGAATTTATAAAATTCTACACTTCACTATATAAATTATCACCTCCCGCTCAACCAAATACGGATATGGCAAAGATTGCAGACATACAATCTTTCCTCTCACGTGTCTCGCTCCCCTCAGTCCCACCAGACGCACATGCCACTCTACTCAAACTCTTCTCTGAAGAAGAGGTCCGGTCCGCCCTGTCGAGGTGCTCGGGAGGAAAGGCCCCGGGGCCAGATGGATTTCCAAGTTCCTACTATAAATCCTTCTCATCTGCCTTAATCCCTCGCCTGACTGAGCCTTTTAATGCCTACCTTTCCAGAACCTCCATCCCTAAACAGTCATTAGAGGCATATATCACTCTCATCCACAAAGAGGGGAAAGACCCTAAATGTTGTGGCAGCTACAGACCAATATCACTGCTAAACACGGATCTTAAACTATACACCAGTCTTCTCGCCGCTAGAATTAGTCCTCTATAGAGATGAGCGAGCACTAAAATGCTCAGGTGCTTGTTATTCGAGACAAACTTTTCCCGATGCTCGGGTGCTCGTTTCGAGTAACGAACCCCATTGAAGTCAATGGGAGACTCGAGCATTTTTTGCAGGGGACCAAGGCTCTGCCTAGGAAAGGCTGGGTGAAAACCTGGAAACATCAGAAAATGATGGAAACACCACGGAAATGGACAGGAAACAGCAGGGGCAGCATGCATGGATGCCTCTGAGGCTGCCTAATCCCACCATTACCCCAAATTCTCCTGCATCAGCCTGGTGGTTACCCTCATGGCAGTTGTTCTCACCCAGACCAAGAAAGGTGAGGAACATGCGCATCACATGTTAGGGAAGCACCCAACTAGGTGCAACGAAGGTCCATCACCCATGCCCATGCTGGCACTGCTCTCCTATCCCCAGCCACACGATGCAGGCATAAGCCTGACACAGCATGGCAGTGACACCAACAAGTGACCAAGTTAGATGAGGTAGCTGGTGAGCCACCCAAAAATTTAGCCTGATGCAGCACGCCAGTGACAACAGTGACCGAGTTAGACTGAGGTAGCAGGAGGTGAAGCACGGATGGTAATTCGAAGGAGGAGGAGGAGGGGTCGGAGGAAGAGGCATAGTAAGTCTGAGAAACCGTGAACAAGGTATGCCCCACAATCCTCCAAGTGGGCAGTACATGAGCGGCCCCAGGGTCAGACTCGGTCAGAGTGACCGAGCTACACAACGGTAGCAGGTAGAGCACATAAAAAATTTAGGGTGGCCCTGTATGTGAACGTTGAGGGCTTGTGCATGTAGGTGGGCTGAACTTTTTTTCTGCTTGCGCTCCAACGTCTGCTGTAATGACAGCTGAACGTTGCACAGGGACACATTGGTGGACAGTGTGGAGGATCATGGAGGCGAAGGGGTGGTTTTCCGGCGGGAGGCGCTCGTGCCGGGGTCCTGGGCTGGGGGTTGACTTGCAGAGGCAGTGAGTGACACAGGGGAAGGAGCAGTGGTGGGACCCGCATGAGGTGAACGGACGGCCTTGGTTCCATAGTGTTTAGCACTCGTATACCTGCGCATGCTGGTGGTGGTTAGGCTGGTAGTGGTGGAACCCCCACTTAAAAATTTGGCATCAACTGGTACGGCTGTCAACATTGAGCTTGAACTAGTGGGGCATGTGTGGTATCGATTCTTCTCAGTTTAAAATCGTATACGTCCCCTATCTTGGGACCATATATTTCATGGATTTTTCGAACACGGAAAAGGAAAAAGAGCTTGCTCTGGCCAGGGGAGTGTCTTTTCTACTGCAGCTAAGGGGACGTGTCCATGCTCTGCCGATCACAGGTCAGGAGCCAATTAAAAGAAGAACCAAAAAAAATCAGTATAATATCTAATACGTTCCCTATCCGGGTAAATTGTTTGGAGAGAGGGCCTGTAGGGGGGGGCAGGCTGGGGGGAAGGAGGTTGAGCTGGAAGAGTCAGAGGAGTGCCCCCTTGGCTAGCGTGTGTGGTGGTAACAATAGCCGGATGGAGTTCGAATGACGACGCAGGACCCCAACTTAAAAATTTAGCATCAACCAGTACGGTTGTCAACTCTGAAATTTGTCAAGTGGGGTATGTGTTGTATGCATTCTTCTCAGTTTAATACCATATACGGCACCTATCCGGAAAAATAGTTTGGAGAGAGAGAAAGAGAGGAAAAAGACGTATTTTTAAAAGTGACGTTCAGTATAGATCAGTTAAAGAGAAAGAAAGGATTTTATGAAATGGATTTGTATCACTGAGAGCAAAAGAACCTATTTTTTTACGTGACGTGCAGTATAGATCACTTGGAGATAAAAAGGGGAATGTGCAGACTTGGGCTGCTATAGTGCAAACCACTATGGTGGTGACAACAGAGTGAGCGAGTGACACTGCGGTAGCAGGCGAACCACATAAACATTTTAGTATGCGGTAGCTGGTGAAGCACCCAAAAATTTAGCCTGACACAGCATGGCGGTTACACCACCAATGACTTTGTCCGACTGAGAATGCAATGAAATGGCTTTTGTTGACCCTCCAAAAATGTTTTTCTTTTCGGAGTACATAAAGTCGACCCTCAGCAAAAATTTTTTTTTTTAAATGTCGGTACTTGCGCCTCCTGAAAAATTGTTTTGGACTGTCTGTTTGACGCTCCTGAAACATTGTTTTACACTGTCTGTAGTTGACACTGCGGAAAAATTGTTTGGAGAGAGGGCCTGTAGGGGGCCCTCCGGAAAAATTGTTCAGAGAGAGGGCCTGTAGGTGGACCTCCGGAAAAATTGTTTAGAGAGAGGGCCTGTAGGTGGACCTCCGGAAAAATTGTTTAGAGAGAGGGCCTGTAGGTGGACCTCCGGAAAAATTGTTTGGAGAGAGGGCCTGTAGGTGGCCCTCCGGAAAAATTGTTCAGAGAGAGGGCCTGTAGGTGGACCTCCGGAAAATTGTTTAGAGAGAGGGCCTGTAGGTGGACCTCCGGAAAAATTGTTTAGAGAGAGGGCCTGTAGGTGGACCTCTGGAAAAATTGTTTAGAGAGAGGGCCTGTAGGTGGACCTCCGGAAAAATTGTTCAGAGAGAGGGCCTGTAGGTGGACCTCCGGAAAAATTGTTTAGAGAGAGGGCCTGTAGGTGGACCTCCGGAAAAATTGTGGTAAAAGAGTTCCAGTTGGACCTCTAAAAAATGGAGTGCAAAGACGACAAGGAGGAGGAGGAGTAGGAGAATTAGAGAAGAGGAATCGGATACATAAGTAATGTTAATCTTTAGCTGCTTTCCCCCGGAGGAGATTTGAATTCCGGTGAAATCCAGGCTTTGTTCATTTTAATAAGCGTCAGCCTGTCAGCGCTGTCAGTTGACAGGCATGTACGCTTATCGGTGATGACGCCACTGACTGAAGGTGCCGAGCCCACGCATGGTAATTCGGAGGAGGAGGTGGAGGAGGAGTCATAGTACGTCTGAGAGACCGTGACCGAAGTAGGCCCCGCAATCCTCGGTGTGGGCAGTACATGAGCGGCCCCAGGGTCAGACTCGGTCCCAGCCTCCACCAAGTTAAGGCAATGTCAGCGCTGTCAGTTGACAGGCATGTACGCTTATCGGTGATGACACCACCAGCTTCACTGAATACCCACTCTGACAGCAAGGTAGCGGCAGGGCAGGCCAGCACCTCCAAGGCGTACAGCGCCAGTTCAGGCCACGTGTCCAGCTTTGAAACCCAGTAGTTGTATGGAGCAGAGTGATCGGTCCGGACGTTGGTAAGGTCAGCTAGGTACTCCCTCACCATCTTTCTGTACAGCTCCCCACTACTTTGCCTAGACTGGGGACAGGTGACAGTGTCTTGCTGGGGTGACATAAAACTGGCAAAGGCCTTGGAGAGCGTTCCCCTGCCAGTGCTGGGCAAGCTGCCTGCTCGCCTCCTCTCCCCCGCTACTTGGCCCACAGAACCATGCCCTCTGCCGCTAGCGGCGTCAGATGGGAAGGATTGTTTCAGCTTGTGCACCAGGGCCTGTTGATATTGATTCGCTCTTATACTCCTTTCCTCTACAGGGATGAGAGTGGAAAGGTTCTGCTTGTACCGTGGGTCCAGGAGAGTGAACACCCAGTAATCGGTGTTTGAAAAAATGCTTCTAACGAGAGGGTCACGGGATAGCCAGCCTAACATGAAGTCTGCCATGTGCGCCAGAGTCCCAACATGCAAGAATTCCCTCTCCTCACTGGCCTGACTCTCCATTTCCTCCTCCTCCTCCTCCAAGTCCTCCTCTTCAGCCCATACACGCTCAAGAGTTAAGGACTGAGCACTGGTACCCTCTTCTGTCTTGCCGACATTCTCCTCCTCTTCCTCATCCCCCTCCTCCGATACGTGCTGAGAAACAGACCGGAGGGTGCTCTGGCTATCAAGCGACATATCTTCCTCCACCGTCTCTTGTGACAAGCGCAAAGCATCCAACTTCATGCTGAGCAGTGAGTTTTTCAACAGGCAAAGCAGCGGGATGGTGAGGCTGATAATGGCAGCATCGCCGTTGACCATCTGTGTTGACTCCTCAAAGTTGCTCAACACCTGGCAGATATCAGACATCCACGTCCACTCCTCATTGTAGACTTGAGGAATCTGACTGACCTGACTACCAGTTCTGGTGGAAGTTGACATCTGGCAGTCTACAATCGCTCTGCGCTGCTGGTAAACTCTGGATAACATGTTTAATGTAGAATTCCATCTTGTGGGCACGTCGCACAACAGTCAGTGAGTGGGCAGTTGTAGGCGGCGCTGCGCTGCCCTGAGAGTGGCAGCATCTGTGGTCGACTTGTGGAAATGCGCACAGATGCGGCGCACCTTGGTGAGCAAATCAGACAGATTGGGGTATGTCTTGAGGAACCGCTGAACTATTAGATTAAACACGTGGGCCAGGCATGGCACATGTGTCAGTCTGCCAAGTTGCAGAGCTGCCACCAGGTTACGCCCGTTGTCACACACAACCATGCCTGGCTTGAGATTCAGCGGTGCCAGCCACAGATCGGTCTGCGCCGTGATGCCCTGTAACAGCTCTTGGGCGGTGTGCCTTTTGTCACCTAAACTCAGCAGTTTGAGCACCGCCTGCTGGCGCTTACCCACGGCACTGCTGCTGCGCCTAGAGCCACCGACTGAAGGCGCCGTGACCACGCATGGTAATTCGGAGGAGGATGTGGAGGAGGAGGAGGAGGGGTCGGAGGAGGAGGCATAGTACGTCTGAGAGACCGTGACCGAGGTAGGCCCCGCAATCCTCGGTGTGGGCAGTACATGAGCGGCCCCAGGGTCAGACTCGGTCCCAGCCTCCACCAAGTTAACCCAATGTGCCGTCAGTGAGATGTAGTGTCCCTGCCTGCCAGCACTTGTCCACGTGTCCGTGGTTAGGTGGAACTTCTCAGAAACAGCGTTGGTCAGGGCACGGATGATGTTCTCCGACACGTGCTGGTGTAGGGATGGGACGGCACATCTGGAAAAATAGTTGCGGCTGGGGACCGAATACCGAGGGGCAGCCACCGCCATGAGATTGCAAAAGGCCTCAGTCTCTACCAGCCTATAGGGCAGCATCTCCAGGCTCAGCAATTTATACATGTGGACGTTGAGGGCTTGGGCATGTGGGTGGGTTGAACTGTATGTCCTCTTGCGCTCCAGCCTCTGCTATAAAGACAGCTGAACGCTGCGCTGGGACACATTGGTGGACGCTGTGGAGGATCGTGGAGGCGAAGGTGTGGTTTTCCGGCGGGAGGTGCTCGTGCCGGGGTCCTGGGCAGGGGGTTGACTAGCAGAGGTAGCGAGTGACACATGGGAAGGAGCAGTGGTGTGACCAGCAGGAGGTGGTGAACGGCCTTGGTTCCATTGAGTGGGGTGTTTAGCACTCATATGCCTGCGCATGCTGCTGGTGGTTATGCTAGTAGTGGTGGCACCCCTGCTGATCCTGGTGTGGTACAGGTTGCACACCACAGTCCGTCGGTCATCCTCACTTTCTTTAAAGAACCTCCAGACTTGCGAACATCTAGGCCTCGCCACGGGAGCTTCACTACGTGAAACAGTTGCTGCTGATGCACCAGCTCTGGCCCTGCTTCTCCCTCTGGCCACACCACTGCCTCTTCCAACCTGTTCTGGTGCAGCACTCGCCTCCGCCTCAGAAGCACTGTCTTCACTCGGCTTATCAACCCAGCTTGGGTCAGTCACCTCGTCATCCTCCGATTCCTCAGTCTGCTCCCCCCTCGGACTTCCTGCCCTGACAACAACTTCCCCACTGTCTGACAACCGTGTCTCCTCATCGTCCGACACCTCTTTACACACTTCTTCCACTAAGTCAACATTGTCATCATTATCATCACCCACAGACTGCGACAGTTTTAAAACTTGGGCATCGGGAAAGAGGTCAGCAGCAACCTGAGAAGTGGTTTGTGACTCTGGGAAGGGTCCAGAAAACAGTTCCTCAGAGTATGACTGGGGGGAAGGAGGTCGAGGTGGAGGAGCCAGAGGAGTGCTCCCTTGGGTAACGTGGGTGGACTGCGTGGAAGACTGACTGGTGGACAAATTACTTGAAGCATTGTCCGCAATCCACGACATCAGCTGTTCGCACTGTTGTGGTTTCAACAGTCCTCTACCACGTGTCCCTGTAAGTTGAGACTTGAAGCTAGAGAGTGTAGCTCTGCGGCGTTCCCCTGCTCCCTCATCAGCAGGTACTATCTCACCCTGCCCAGGACCACGGCCTCTGCCCCCTGCAGTAATTGAATGCCCACGCCCACGCCCTTGTCCTCGACCCTTAGCCCTGGGGTTCAACATTTTCTGTATATAAGTGTATTATTTAAAAAATAAATAAATGGGCCTGCTGTACTGAAACCCACAAACTTGTTTCAATCTGAACAAGAAAATACATAGGTGTATAAGTTAGAGCAAAATTACGTATGTTATTATGTACCGTGCAGTATGGAGCAATTACACTGAAACTATTAGATTAGGCAGACAAATGTCGCACAGAGATTTTTGTAATGTAGCGGTATCAGTGAGAGCAAAAGACCTTTTTTAATTAAGTGATGTACAGAATGTGTCACCTGGACAGAAAATACGGATTGTGGTTTGTGGTGACTGGACAGCTGAACTGTGACAAAAAAACTTTTTTTTTTTTTTTTTGTATTTTCTTTTTTTTAACGTGACATGCAGAAACTATGAGAGAGCAAACTCAGCCCCTGCTGACTGTGGCTATTTTGACTGCAACCCAGACAAATGTCGCACAGAGATTTTTTGTAATGTAGCTGTATCAGTGACAGCAAAAGACCTTTTTTAATTAAGTGACGTACAGAATGTGTCACCTGGACAGAAAATACGGATTGTGATTTGTGGTGACTGGACAGCTGAACCGTGACACACAGAATGGTTCCACACAGCTGTATGAAATGGATTTGTATCACTGAGATAAAACAACAAAAAAACTATTTTTTTATATATATATATTTTTTTTTATATTTTTTTATATATATATATTTTTTTTAACGTGACGTGCAGAAACTATCAGAGAGCAAACTCAGCCCCTGCTGACTGTGGTTATTTTGACTGCAACCCAGACAAATGTCGGACAGAGATTTTTGTAATGTAGCTGTATCAGTGAAAGCAAAAGACCGTATTTGATTACGTGACATACAGTATGGGTCACCTGGACAGAAAATACGGATTGTGGTGAGTGGACAGCTGAACTGTGACACACAGAATGGTTCCACACTGCTGTATCAAATGGATTTGTATCACTGAGTTAAAACAATAAAAAAAAAGCCTTCTGCCTTCGTCGTTACGGAAGACAACTCTGACCCCCTTGACTCCACCTCCCTACATTCCATCCACAAGTCACACATACGCCGGCTTACCGCCAATGCATTAAAACCTGTGGATATTAGGAGAGATCTTACAGATTACGAGAAACTCCTCTCTTCCAGTGCCTTTCCTAAACATTTATTGTCTAAATTATATCAACTCCTCCAACTATTAAAATACCCCGCTAGTCTCAAGGTGGTACCTCACTCCAGTGCGCCTCAAACAAATGACTTGCCTAAGCTCCGATTTGTGTTGGAAATGCAAACAAACACAAGGTACTTATTTACACATGTGGTGGAACTGTTCTGTACTACAACCCTTCTGGTCTGAGGTACTGTCTGAAATCAAAATGATCTGTACACTTCCAGACACCCCCTCCCCAGAGTCGGTTCTTTTGAATATTAGGCTTCAACGTAATAGCCGGAACAAACAAAAATTATTTTGTTTCTTAACCTCTGTGTCAAAATCCCTCATCCCGCAGCACTGGAATAAACCCTCAGCACCTACAAAGGCACAATGGCTATTGAAAGTTGACCACATATACCATATGGAAGAACTTTCCGCATGGGAATCTAGATCTCACCATAAGTTCCGGAAACTATGGTAATGTTGGATAACATACAGATGATCCAGTAGATGCATAGAAACCCTATCAGAGATCTCTCATTGCATTTCAGGGCTCTCCTCTTCACTATCATAGTCCTCGCTAGTGTCTGCACCTTGTCACATCTCAACCCCCCCCCAAGTCACTATCCCCTTATAACTCCCCTTCCCTTATTGTTCCTTGCCTGCTCATAAAAGTTATCTCTTTCTGTTATTTGACTTTTGTTATTTGATACTGTCCTCCCACGGACTCCACAAAATAGCTCGTAAAAGCAGCTGATAGTCGGACGGTCTGCTCTTATGATGTTACTGCTCAATGTATCCCACCTGTAGTACCTCGATACCTTATTTTTTGGAATCTGTATTACTCTTATGTACTACTGTTTATTCTTTGAAATGGAAAACTTAATAAAAAGATACTTGAAAAGAAAAGAACCAGAGAAGAGTTGCAGTAGCCAAAACCGTCAAACAAAAGCAAAGTCAAAACATGCCAAAAACTCAGCCTCAGGAGTTCACAGATGCAGGAATTACTAGTAGAAGAGGTCCAAAGAAGAAGACCAAATTGATAGGCAACTGTGGGGAGCACTTGCCTGTTCTAAATAGGCCACCAATCTGTCACACTGGGCATACGAGTCATATGACCTATATAATGAAAACAGTTGTTGTCTCAAGACAACAAACCCTGTCCATGTACCTTATCAGAGCATATGGATGTTGTAGAAAGGGTCTTATGGTCTCTCCATGGAATTAATTTGATTGTCTTGCATGTAATGCTGTATTTCCCTTGCATAGTCATGTGAAGCTTCCCATGGCCTTAAGAGCTTATGTTTGGAATTAGATACTCCTGGTCCACACTGCAGAACTGAACCAACTTTTTTTTAAAGAGCTTGTCTTCACATCTTATATTATTTACTTGCTTATTAGCTTGATTGTTCCAATAATTTTCAGAAACTGGAATGCAGTTGTGTCTACCTGTATTCTACTTCTTCTCCTCCTTTTTTAGCCACTGTCAGGCAATTTAATTCACACAGAAAGAGTTTTCTAGGAACCCTGTTCTCCCAATAGTAAATAAGTAAGTAAGGTCCCAGAGATAACACTATGAAATACAATGACAGAAAATAATGGTGTGCAATTAACCCCTGTGGAGTTGGTGTAAAGGGTAGGTGTGGTAGTGGTCCTAATGTGATGTTGTAATGTCACAAAGTTTTACCTCAGGCCATCGCTCCCTGGAGTCCGTTGCAGTGAAAGTAATTATACTGAAGAATGATGCCGGAGCTGAACGTAACAAAGTCCTTTTTACTAAGTACAATGTAGAACTTGAAATACATACAGCAGGAGCAGGTTTTAAGTGCAATTCTTCTCTGGCTCCAGCAGAGGAGGTGTGATGGCAAGTTAGATGACTATGGTTCTGCACTTGGATGTTACTCGCCTAATGGTTTTCTGGTGATGGGTGGTTTGGCTGTAGTCCCTCACCCACCACTGTGTCTTCAGTACGATTCTTGACAGTGGTTGCTCTATGTGCTACTCTCCAACTACCCCACTATCAGGACAAGCCTCTCATGTCCCCTCTCCACCTTGCATTCCTCTATACTACACTCACTAGACATCCACTCCCTAGCAGGAAGTTGGAACAGCGCACTCTACCAGGAAGGGTAGAACAGGGGGGTTAACCATGTTAGAGCAAGCCATTTCCAACTGCTACCTCCCCTGCTGAATAAAATGGCATAGTGTAGAAGGAATACATAAGTGATTGCATATAAATCATGTAAAAATGCAGTAATTACAAACACCATAATAGTACCTATAGGTCTAGGGTACTACAGGTGAAATATACAGTTGACTATTGTGGTGGAATATTACCAGGGGTTTAGCTATTTAGGATCCCTAGATGTCAGTCACACTCAAGCCCTGGTGCTTGAGAGAACCCAAAGGCCCCTCTGCCACGTAAGAAGACACCAGTGATATAAATGACATGTTGTGGGTGGGATGTTAACTATTTAGCCAAGGATCTACAAGTTTTTCCTATGTATATTGCCCTAGATCACACATACTTTATTGGGACCACACAAGAACGGGGGAGGGTGTTTATAAGATAAGCTATGGTTTTTATGATATGGAACAACTTGTAATTTCAGATAGTAAAAAAAAACAATTAAAAAATGGAAATAGAAAAAAGTATATCATAGACAATAGTGTTGAGCGAGCATGCTCGGCCGAATACGATATTGCTTGAGTCCCCTCCACCGCACGGTTCTTGGATGCTACGCAGCCAATCAGCGTGTGGGGAGGTACTGGCATTCACTGTAATGGCGTAGCCATGTTGGCTACTGGCATTACAGTGATTGGCTGGCCGGGAACGAGTCATTGGGTGATATATAGCACCCAGTGACATGTGACCCGGCTCAGACCAAGTCAAGGAGAGCTGCTGCAAAGAGGGACAGATAGTGTAGGGATAGAAATTGGCTAGGCAGGGCTAGTTTTTTTATTGAAAAGAACCAAAAGCCCATTTAAGGGCTACTGTATCTGGCTGCAAAATAATATTTTTTTGGGGGGTCAAAAATAACGCAAGTTTGCTTGACCTTAACACCACCTGCACAGTGTGTGCATTATAACGTTTCTGTATCCTATATACCTGACATCCGTTGCTATTTTTTCTGCCACTAATCAAGGTGACATTACCTGTGCTGCGTCTTCTGTATAACATTTGCGCATGGAGGGACAGATAGTGCAGGGATAGGATTTGGCTTGGCAGGGCTAGTTGTTCTGTTTAAAAGACCCAAAAGTCCTTTGAAGTACTGTTGTTATATCTGGCTGCAATATTTTTTTTTCTTTTGGGGCAAAAATAACACAAGTTTGCCTGACCTTAACACCACCTGCACAGCGTGTGCATTATAGCGTTTCTGTATCGTATATACCTGACATCCGGTGACATTTTTCCTGCAGCTAATCAAGGTGATATTACCTGCGCTACGTCTGCTGTATAACGTTTGTGCAAGGAGGAACAGATAGTGTAGGGATAGGATTTGGCTAGGCAGGGCTAGTTGTTCTGTTTAATAGACCCAAAAGTCCTTTTAAGGACTGTTGTTATACCTGGCTGCAATATTTTTTTTTTTGGGGGGCAAAAATAATGCAAGTTTGCCTGACCTTAACACCACCTGCACAGCGTGTGCATTATAACGTTTCTGTATCCTATATACCTGACATCCGCTGTCATTTTTCCTGCAGCTAATAAAGGCGACATTACCTGCGCTGCGTCTGCTGTATAACGTTTGCGCAAGGACGGGTAGATAGTGGAGGGATAGGATTTGGCTAGGTAGGGCTAGTTTTTCTGTTGAAAGGACCCAAAAGCCTTTTTAAGGGCTATTGTTATATCTGGCTGCAATATATATATATATATATTTTTTTTTTTGGGGGGGGGGGGCAAATATTGCTCAAGGTTGCCTGACCTAAACACTACCTGCACAGCGTGTGCATTATAACATTTTTGTATCCTATATACATGACATCCGTGTAATTTTTTCTGCCGCTAACCAAGTCGACATTACCTGTGTTGTGTGTGCATTATAACATTTGCGCAAGGAGGCACAGATAGTGTAGGGATAGAAATGAGCTAGGCAGCGCTAGTTGTTCATTACAGGGCTAGTTGTACATTACTAATATAGCCTTGATTAGCGGCAGAAAAAATGAATGTCAGGTATATAGGATAAACAAACTTTGTACCACACATGCAGCACATGTAATGTTACCTTGATTAGAGGCAGAAAAAAATGCAATGGTTGTCAGGTATTTAGGATAAACAAACATTGTACCGCACATGCAGCACATGTAATGTCGCCTTGATTAGCGGCAGAAAAAAATGCAATGGATGTCAGGTATTTAGGATAAAAATTTTAATTCACTTGAAGTGTGTATGTAGAGTACACTTCTATTATGCCCAGTCGCTTACTATAGTGTATATTTAAACTGTGCTTGCCTTGAAAAGAGTTAAAACATAACTTTTAATAGTCACAAATTGAAATAAATGTACTCAAAAGAACTAACTCTAAGGTAAGTCTAATAAATAACAGGGTCTTTTTGAAGGTACTATTAGGCTCAGATGGATTGCTGAGGGGTCATACAGGATTCAGCAACAGCGAGTCTCCTGACTTGTATTTAAACTGCTTACGCTCTCCCTATTAGTCCCTAATCTGGGAAGTGGGACCCTAGCTTGGCTGTTAATCGGAGCACCCGCCACAGCAAGGGCGACCCCCAGCCTCCGGAACCTCGGACCTAAATAATCTCACCCTCTATTTAAACTAGATTGGCTTCTACGCGTTTCGCCTGATGTACTGGCTCTTCAGGAAGCAGTATTTCTAGTGGATACAAAACAGTCAATGGCAGTGGCAGCGAACAAACATTAATGTCTCACCTTTTAAAGCTAGTCTGCCGTCTTCTTCCCTGTGTGTCACTTCCTGGGAGGGTCGGCGCGGTCACGTGATGGTCATGTGACCATGACTCATCACGTGTAAAGTGCTTCCGGCTCCATCCCAGCTGCTGAGGTGAAGTAGCTATGAGTGCGCGGGATAGTTGTCATGGGGACCTAATCGCGCTTCCCCAGCTACTTTCACTCTCCACTCGCGACCGGTGATCAAAATATCACAGATCAATTGTCTTATTTATGGGCTCAAACTAAGGAGACTTTAAAATGACTACTTACTTAACCATACGAGATTAAGATACTCATTGACGCACATTATTATGGCGTTTAAATTTCAGTCAGCCCAAATAGATATAATGTCTGGACCTACATTAAATTATCCCCACATGATGTATGAAGCGCCTTATATATAAATGGACTTATTTCCTAGGCCATATACTATTATACCTTATTAACTGTCACACAATGCAGTCATTGAGATGTCAGTCTAAGGATGCCCAGGCAGGAGGTAATATTTATCCATCTCAACATCACATAAGTTTGTATTTGGGATGATGATAGACCTAACGCATTGCCTACAGTTGATCTATAAGAATGGTTTAAAGGATAACATTTTATTTAGACCTCCTGGACTAGTGGATTTTAATTTAAAGATCCATTTGGCTTCTGATTTCAAAATGATCTTATCCAAGTCACCTCCTCTTGGGGTGGGGGTATGTGTTGGATCCCAATGAATCTCAAGCATGTCATGTCTCCCCCATGCACAGAGTTCATATCTTTTTTGTTCTTTGTATCATTGTAGTGGTCTCTCATTCTGCGTCGGAATTCTCTCTTAGTTTTCCCAACGTAGTCCATTGGGCAACTACATTGGGCCAGGTACACAATGCCAGTTGTAAGGCAATTTATAAAATCATAGATTTTATAATTAACGCCAGTGTGGGAGCTGGTAAATGTCTTAGTAATCTTTACCTGTGCGCAGGCTAGACATTTGCCACATTTAAATGTCCCCACCGGCCTATGTGTCAGCCAGTTTCCTTTTTTGGGGGGAGGTTGATAGTGGCTATGGACCAACCTATCTCTGATACTACCTCCTTTGCGGTATGTAATTTGGGGGTACTGCGGAATGACATCCTTGAGGTCGGGATCTGCACATAAAATGTCCCAATGTTTTAGAATGATTTGTCTGACCTGTTTATGTGCATTATCAAAGACCCCGATAATGCGTATGAGTTGTTTTTCTTCATTTTTCCGTTTGGGAACCAGAAGGGATTCACGTTTAGTTGTACATGCTACTTCAAAGCAGGGGTGTTGCTAGGCTAAAACATTCGGGGCCTGGGCCCCTGATGTTTTCTTCCAGGCCCCGAATGTCCTGCCTGCCTGTTAGATATAACTGCATTGCCATCCTCAGGACGGCAATACAATTGAATCTAATGCACTGGAAAAGCTCAAGGACCTGTGATGACATCACAGTCCATGTGAGCAGTGCAATAGGCTGTTGTTGAGAAGGACCTTCGATGATGTCACTGTCATGTGACCAGTGGAGCAGTGGATGGCTTTCATGAGTGAAGGTAACTTGGGGAAGAAGCTGTGGTGAGGTCTGCAGCATGAGTAGAGGTAAGTGAGAGGCAGAACAATGCTGAGAGTTGTAGTTATTAGGGCTGAAGGAAGGGGTGTTATTTACATGGGACTGTATGTTGGAGTGGGAGGGGGTGATGTTATTTAAATGGAATCAAGGTAAGTAGGCACACTCTATTTGAGATAAAATGGATTAATTTATTAGGAGTAGTCGAACGATGTTAGAATAGAATATAAATAAAATGTAGAATATAAAATATAAAAAATAGACAAATGTAAAAAATGATCAAAAATTTCAAAAATAAACATACATCAAACATGAAATCCAGCACTGGTAAAAGTGGATAATATTACTCCACTGTTAAACGTAAAATAAAATAAAAATAAGTCAAGTATAAAATATCTCAGTATAGAAATATTTTATGTATTTAAATATTGTGCACATTCAAATATTCAAATATCTAAGTATAGAAATATTTTGTATATTTAAATATTGTGTATATTCAAATAGACAAGATCTTCTTTGCCCAGGATAAGAAAGGTTTTGAATAATTCACATATGGATTCCAGTTATAAAGGAAGGGTTTCGGAGAGTTATTATAAAGTACTCCAGGTCTATTTGACCTAGCTCACTGTGCCCTTCTATTCACTGTACCTTTCAATTGTTCAAATATAAATATCATTGGTGATCCAGTGTACGTTGTACAAGTTGATGGTTTTCAAACAGATATATATAATCTGGTTGATTACATTACCAGTCCTGCGTCTCGCTGTATAAGTTGATGATTTTCACACAGATATATATATAATCTGGTTGGTTACATTACCAGTCCTGCGTCCCGCTCTCTACTGTTGCTGTAAACTGCTCCTTAGTGGCGCGCGGTTGTAGAGCGGTCCTTCTCGTGCTGCCGGGGTGCTGGATTCTTGAAAGGGTATCTCTTTTGTTTATACCCTTTACTTTCCGTTGTATTGTATATCAATCAAGTGGATCGCTCCTTTATACCAGAACAAATTCACTGCCAATAAACTGTCCCAAACACGTTTTCGGGGTTCATAACCCTTCCTCAGTGGTTATTTAAATGGGGCTGAATATTGGAGGTGGCCAGGGCATGGTGATGTTTTTTTACATAGGACTGTGTGTTGGAGGGACTGAAGGGAGGGAGGTTATTTACATGGGACTGTATGTTGGAGGTGGCTGGGGCATGTTGATGTTATTTACATGGGACAGTATTTTGGATGGGACTGGAGAGATGGTGTGATGTCATTTACATGGGACAGCAGAGGGAGGGAAATAGTATTATTTACATGGGACTGTATGGTGGAGGGGCTGAGGAATTATAATTTCTGAGGACACTACACGGAGGAATATAAATACGGGGGGCACTTCAGGCGGAGCATTATAACAGTAGGGGGCAATATAAATACTGGTGGAACTGCAGAGGGGACTGCAGGGGCATTTTAAATCCAGGGGATATTATAGGCCTTCTTTTTACTACTAGGGGCTCTATAGGATGGACTTTTAGATCCACCTTATTTCTACTATGTGCACTATTGGGGGCCTTATTACTACTGAGGGGTCTATAGAGAGCATTATTACCACTGGGGGAACAAAAGGGGGTCTTATTTCTATTGGTGGCTCTGTGAGGGTATTATTAATACTGGAGGCTCTTCTACTGATGGAGACACTGTTGGGGAGCGTTATCACTGTAGGAGGCACTGTAGGGGGCAGTATTACTAATGAGGGCATTCTAGAAGGGAATTACTATTGGTGGGACTTTGAGGAGCACTATGGGTGGCACTCATATTTCTTCAGGACAGTATTTGGTGGTATTGAGGAGCACAGCGAGCAGCAGGATAACACAGTTAGGCTATATGCACATGACAGTGAAAAAAAACGTCCGTTAAAAATGGACATTTTTAACAGAATTTTTTTCACTGATGCCTTTCTGAGAAACTGAAGTTAAAAATGGACTCATTCAATTGTATGGGGGCAGCCTGTCAGTGCAAAATGGACAAGATAGAGCATGTTCTATTTTTTGATGTCTGTTTATCACTGACAGTCAAAAAAACTGCCATGTGAATAACCACATAGATTACCATTGGTCTTAAATAGACATGTTTTGGGCCCCGGATCTTTTGCTACCCTAGCAACGCCGCTGCTTCAAAGGCTGATTTGAGGACCCCATCGGGGTATCCCCTTTCTAGGAATCTGTTCCTCAGGTCCCCAGCCTGTCGTTTGAATGTCTGCATGTTAGAGCAGTTACGCCGTATCCTGTAATACTGACCCTTTGGGATCCCCTTTCGTAAAGCGAAGGGGTGTGCGCTGTCCCACCTTAGGAGACTGTTGGTTGCAGTCTCCTTGCGGAACACGCTAGTAGAGATCGTATAGGTATATTCTCTTTTTATTAGGACGTCGAGGAACGAGAGGATGTTTGGGTCACTTGTTGCAGTGAATCTCAAACCAAGATGATTATCATTTATGATGTTCACAAATTTGTCAAAGGAGTCCTGTGAACCCTTCCAGAGTATAAAAATATAATCGATGAACCTCAGCCAGAGGCAGATATTGCTATGCCACTGGCTAAGGCCATCTGACCAGATATGGCCGGACTCCCACCAGCCCAGGAGCAGATTTGCATACGATGGCGCACAAGGGCTGCCCATCGCGGTGTCCCTGAGCTGGTGGTAGTATCGGCCATTAAAGATGAAGAAATTGTGTGTGAGGGTGAATTCTAATAGATCCAGTATGAATTGATTATGAGCTGCCAGGGCCACATCTCTTGTTGACAGGAAGCTCCCCACAGCTTCCAATCTAAGATGATGATGGATGGAGCTATAGAGAGCCTCCACGTCAATAGAGGCCAAGATGGTTTCATCATCCAGTATTACCCCATCTAACTTGAGTAGAAGATCGGAGTTGTCTTGTATGTAGGACGGCAACGTCTCTACAAATGGTCTTATTAGGTCATCAATGTAGATGCCTATGTTTTGACTTAGACTCCCCACCCCTGATACAATTGGGCACCCTTTTAGGGGGGCCACCCCTTTGTGAATTATAGGCAATGAATAAAAAGTTGCCGTTATGGGGTAATCAGGCAGCATGAAGTCATACTTATTCTTGTCTATTAGTTTTGACTGCAGGCCCTTATTTAAGATCTTCCTGAGTTCAACATAAAACAGTGGGCCTGGATTTTAATCCTCCTAAGGTGGGACAGCGCACACCCTTCGCTTTACGAAAGGGGATCCCGAAGGGTCAGTATTACAGGATACGGCGTAACTGCTCTAACATGCAGACATTCGAAACGACAGGCTGGGGACCTGAGAAACAGATTCCTAGAAAGGGGATACCCAGACGGGGCCCTCAAATCAGCCTTTGAAGTAGCATGTACAACTAAACGTTAAATAGAGGGTGAGATTATTTAGGTCCGAGGTTCAGGAGGCTGGGGGGGTCGCCCTTGTAAGGGCGAGTGCTCCGACTAACAGCCCACTTTCCAGATTAGGGACTGATAGGGAGAGCGTAAGCAGTTTAAAGACAAGTCAGGAGACTCGCTGTTGCATTGTCCTGTATGACCCCTCAGCGATCCATCCGAGCCTAATAGTACCTGCAAAAAGACCCTGTTATTTATGTGTTAGTTCTTTTGAGTACATTTATTTCAATTTGTGACTATTAAAAGTTACGTTTTAACTCTTTTCAAGGACAGTTTAAATATACACTGTATTTAGGATAAACTAACATTGTACCGCACGTGCAGCACATGTAATGTCGCCTTGATTAGTGGCAGAAAAAAATGCAATGGATGTCAGGTATTTAGGATAAACAAACATTCTACTGCACACGCTGCGCAGCTGGTGTTAAGATTAGGCAAACGTGCGCTAATTTTGCATCTCCAAGAATAAAAATATTGCAGCCAGATATAACAATAGTCGTTAAAAGGACTTTTGGGTCTTTTAAACAGAACAACTAGCCCTGCCTACCCAATTTCTAGCCCTACACTATCTGTGCCTCCTTGCGCAAACGCTATACTGCACATGCAGAACAGGTAATGTGACATTACCTGCGCTGCCTCTGCTGCATAACGTTTGTGCATTCTAAATATTTCTGCCATTCGGTGAAATTTTTATGCTCATACACTTAAAAAGAATCTGCGCAACAGTACTTTTGACAAACTTGCATACCTAACATTTACTATGCGCAAGGCGAGCAGTAAGGGACAGGGAAGTGGGCGTGCTGCTGATGGCCATAGCTCTGGGCTCAATGAAACTGTATATGCTGGCAGAGCACAAGAAACAAAGTCATCTAAAACTCCTCGCTTCATGTGCCAGTTTGCAGGGCGGTGCAAGACAGGTTCTTGTTAGGTCAACATGACCAGAGTGAGGTTAATTTTTAAGGTTAAAAAATTAGGGGTGAGGGCCTGCTGGTGAACCTTTTAAATATTTAAAGGTGAGGGCAGCCTAATAAGCAGTTTGATATGATGGAGGAAGAGGAGGAAGAGGACGAGAAGAGGAAGGGGTGCATGGAAATACAGTGTATTCAATACATCCTAAAAGCCACATTTAAAGTTCCTTTATGATCAGCCGCTTTCCCCTGGTGGGGTAGCGAAGTCAGGGGCAATCCAGGCTTTGTTCATTTTGATAAACGTCAACCTGTCAGCATTTTCAGTTGACAGGCGGATGTGCTTATCAGTTATTATGCCCCAGCGGTACTAAATACCCGCTCCGACAAAACGCTGGCGGAAGGCAGGCCAGCACCTCCAAGGCGTAGAGCACCAGTTTGTGCCACGTGTCCAGCTTAGACACCCAATAATTATAAGGCACAGAGGGGTCCCTGAGGACTTTGACATGGTCAGCTAGGTACTCCTTCACCATCTTCCAAAACTTTTCCCTCCTTGTGACACTAGGCCACTCATCAGGGTGAGAGTGCTGGCGGAGTGTCATGAAACTGTCCCAGGCCTTGGAGAGTGTCGCCCTGCCTTTGTTGGAACTGCTGTGTGTTCCCCTCGTCTCCCCTCCTCAGGTGGCCAAGGAACTACGTACTCTGCCGCCATCGTTGTCAGCTGGAAATTTTTGGAGCAATTTTTCTACAAGGGTCTTCTGGTATTGAACCATTTTGCTAGTCCTCTCCACCAGAGGAATAAGAGATGAGAATTTCCCTTTGTAGCGGGGGTCGAGAAGGGTGAACTACCAGTAATCGGTGTTGGCTAAAATGCGTATAACGCAAGGGTCACGGGAAAGGCAGCATAGCATGAAGTCAGCCATGTGTGCCAGAGTCCCAAAAGACAAGGCTTCGCTCTCATCACCAGGAGGATGACTCTCAATCTCCTCATCCTCTTTCTCCTCTTCGGCCCATCCACGCTGAAGAGATGGAGTAAACCTGCTATGGGTGCAACCGTCTTCTCCTCCTCCTCTTCCAATTCCCGCTTATAAGACGAACCGTGGGTGGTCTGCCTATCACCCTGTGTAGTGTCTTCCCCCATTTCCACCTCTTCCACATGCAAAGTGTCTGCCTTTATTGTGAGCAGTGAGTGTTTTAGTAGACACAGAAATGGGATGGTTACGCTGATAATAGCATTATCGCCGCTCACCAGGGCCGGGACTAGGGGTAGGCGGGGGAGGCGACCGCCTAGGGCGCAGCCACAGCAGGGCTCCAGATGGAGGGGGGCGCAGCCACAGCAGGGCTCCAGATGGTCGCAAATGCGACTTAGATTTTACAAGAACCATGTTCAGAGAACATGGAGCAGATAAAAAAAAAAATCTCTCACCTGTCCTGCGCTCTGGCGCTCCTCTGTCTTCCGGGTGGCTCTGCACTGTCCTGACGGCGTACAGCGTCAGGACGTAGTGCGCTGCACGGGAGGACAGAACTGCGCTGGACCCGAAGCGGAGCCACGGCGCAGGACAGGTAAAAGATTTTTTTATTTTATTCTGATGGGTGCAGAGTGGGCTGATCTAAGGTCTGATGGGGACACAGTGGGCTGATCTGAGGTCTGATGGGGGCACAGTGGGCTGATCTGAGGTCTGATGGGGCCACAGTGGCCTGATCTGAGGTCTGATGGGGCCACAGTGGGCTGATCTAAGGTCTGATGGGGGCACAGTGGGCTGATCTGTGGTCTGATGGGGGCACAGTGGGCTGATCTGAGGTCTGATGGGGGCACAGTGGGCTGATCTGAGGTCTGATGGGGCCACAGTGGGCTGATCTGAGGTCTGATGGGGCCACAGGGGGCTGATCTAAGGTCTGATGGGGGCACAGTGGGCTGATCTAAGGTATGATGGGGGCACAGTGGGCTGATCTAATGTCTGATGGGCCCACAATGGGCTGATCTGAGTCCGATGGGGCCATAATGAGCTGATCTGAGGTCTGATGGGGCCACAATGAGCTGATCTGAGGTCTGATGAGGGCACATTAGGCTAATCTGAGGTCTGATGGGGCCACAATGAGCTGATCTGAGGTCTGATGGGGGGGCACAGTGGTCTGATCTGAGGTCTGATGGGGGCACAGTGGGCTGATCTTAGGTCTGATGGGGGCACAGTGGGCTGATCCAAGGTCTGATGGGGTCACAGTGGGCTGATCTGAGGTCTGATGGGGGCACAGTGGGCTGATCTGAGGTCTGATGGGGGCACAGTGGGCTGATCTGAGGTCTGATGGGGGCACACACATTATACTGGTTGGGGTTTTTATTACTGGGGAGGACGCACTGTGCCACCAATGATGATAACTACGTTTAATACAACTACAGAAGGCGGGTGCGGCACATGAGGGGTTAACTACCACTGATTGCAGCTCCCTATAATACAGATCAGGTGCCGGCTATGTGATCCTGCGCCGGCACGCGCCTCCTGTAGTTGTTTTAAACGTAGTTATCATCATTGGTGGCGCAGTGTGCCCTCCCCAGTAATAAAAACCATGGGGGAGAGAAGCACTGTGGGGGCATCTGGGGGCCTTTTTTTGGGCACATTATGGGGGGGCAATATAGGGGAGAGCTGGACTATGGGGCATCTGGTGGCACTATAGGGGCACTATGAGGGAGGGGAGTACTATGAGGGCTCTAAAGAGGCCTTTTTTGTTGGCACATTATGGGGGCACTATGGCATCTGGTGGCAATAAGGGGGAATTTTTTATAGGCACATGGGAGACACTATAGGGGAGAGCGGCACTATGGGGCATCTGGTGGCATTATTTGGGGGCAGTATGGGGGAGTGGAGCACTATAGGGGCATCATTTGGGGGCACTATGGGGGAATCTGGTGGCTCTAAAGGGCCATTTTGTACAGGCACATTATAGGGGGCACAATGGCTTCTGGCACTAAGGGGGCATTTTTTACTGGCACATTATGGGAGGCATTATGGGGCATCTAGTGGCACTATAGGGGCATTATTTTGGGGCACTACGGGGGAGTGGAGCACTATGGGGGCATCTGGTAACGCTAAAGGGGCATTTTTTTACTGGCACATTATAGGGGGCACTATGGCATCTGGCACTAAGGGGGCAATTTTTATTGGCACATTATGGGGGAGAGGAGCACTATAGGGGCATCTGGTGGGGGCAGCAAGAAGAGGCATTTTTTACTGGCATATTATGGGGGACACTATGGGGGCATTTACTGGGGCACTATATAGGGGTATTTTATACTGGCATACATTATGGGGACATTAGCTCAACTGCAGGCACTAAGCGGGGGTATTTCTTGTTCTGTCATATTACAAGGTGAATTATTACTACTTGGGGGTATTATGGTGAGCTTTACTACTACTGGGGGCTATGGGGAACACGATGTCTAGTATGGGCACTATGGGGGCATTACTATTAAGTGTGCTCTGGCAGATAATTATTTCTATTGGTGGGATTTTGGGGAGCACAATTATTTTTGGGGGACATTATCTTTATACTATTAGTGTCCGGACGCAGTTATTTTTTAGGGGACTCTGTGCCAATAATTGTTGTAGGGGGCACTATCTGTGTGGTAGTTGTATTTTTCAGGGGACAGTTTCTGCAGTATAGTATTAGGGGGCACAGTATTGGGGGTGGCAGGATGAGGTGTTCAGAAGATGTGAAGATGATGGAAATGTGGGAAACTAATGTCTGTTTGTATCTCTGCAGATACGAGAGATGGCTGAAAAATCTTCATGGCGGTCTGGTCCGAATGGAGAAGATGAGGAAAGAAAGGTGACATCACTGGATGTAAGAGGTATGGGGCGCTATGTAAGAGAGGAGATGCTCCGGCTCCTCCCTCTGCCATTTGCAGAAGGAGGATTCAGAGCTGGGTGAGGACAGCCAAGGGGGGCAGCAGGTCACGGGTGGGTGGCAGATGGTGGTGGGGAACCACAGGCCTTGAGCAGGATCTGAGGAGAGGGAAAGAGCTTCCTTGCTGTAGCCTGCTGTTGTCTATTGTATAATGTGAGGCAGGCAGTGCAGCCAGGACACGTCCTCCCCTCTCTGTATGATGTGTACAGGCGGGACTCAACAAAATCATTTCAGCTGTACAGTGTTTGCTGGGAGTGGCCTATTATATTTAGGAGGGGCTTATAATAATGGGTGGGGCCAATTTGGGAGGCGCCATTTGACTAGTTTGCCTAGGGCACCAAACTGCCTAGTCCCGGCACTGCCGCTCACCATCTGTGTAGATTCATCAAAGTTGTGTAAAACTTCACAGAGGTAAGACATCAATGCCCACTCATCGCTTGTGTAGAGCGTAGGCTGACTGGAAAGGCGCCAACTGTGTTGCCGCTGGTATTCCACTACTGGTCTCTGCTGCTCACAAAGCCTGCCCAACATGTGGAAGGTGGAGTTCCAGCGCGTGCTCAGGTCGCATAGCAGTCAGTGAGCTGGCAAGTGTAAGCGCTCCTGCAGCATTGCCAGACAGGTGGAAGCTGTAGGTGACTTTCGGAAATAGGCACACAGTCGGGGCACCTTCACCAGGCAGCTTAGGCAAAATGAGGTAGGTTTTGAGAAACCGCTGAACCACTAAGTTGAAGCAGTTGTTTGGCCAGAGGAACAGTTAGACTCATTCCTGTCATTAGTTCCAGGGTCCTATAGGGTCAGTTTGATTTAGGTTCCTGTGTATGAATTCGCCTACCTTTGAGGCCTGTTCATATTGGTAGTCAGTCAGGATTACAGTTTCCTTTAGGAGGTGTCCATCTTCCTTCCTTAGTTTCCAGGCTTTCCCCCCACACCTGAGCGTGACAGTATGTGTGTGAGCTTGCCGAACTCCAAAGCCGCCACGAAGTTGCGGCCGTTATCAGACACAACCACACCTGATTGTAGTTTGAGTGGCGAGAGCCACAGCTCAGCCTGGTCTCTTATACCCTGCCACAGCTCTGCAGCTGTGTGCTATTTGTCACCTAAGCAAATAAGTTTAAGCACAGCCTGTTGTCGCTTCCCCACTGCAGTGCTACACTGCTTCCAGCTACTGACTGAAGTGTGACTGGTGTTGTAAGATGAGAATTCTGAGGTGGAAGTGGAGAAGGAGGGGTTGCAGCTGCTAATGTAGATGGTGGCGGAAATCCTGATGGAAGTAGGACCCGCAATCCTTGGTGTTGGTAGCACCTGTGCCATCTCACTGTAAGACTCGCTCCCAGCCTCCACAACATTCACCCAGTGTGCCGTCAGGGAAATGTAGCATCCCTGGCCAAAAGCACATGTGTCAGTCGTTAAGTGGACCTTCCCAGTAACTGCATTGGTCAGGGCACGGGTTATGTTATGGGACACATGCTGGTGTAAGGCGGCGACGGCACACCGGCAAAACTAGTGGTGGCTAGGTACTGAGTAACGAGGGACAGCTGCCGCCATCAGACTGCGAAAAGCCTCAGCGTCTACAAGCCTAAACGGTAACATTTCCAGCGCCAGCAATTTGCAAAGGTGTGCATTTAGTGCTATGGCCTGTGGGTGGGTGGCTGGGTATTTGCGCTTTCATTCAAAGGCCTGGGGTATGGAAATCTGTACGCTGCGCTGCGACACAGAAGTGGATGTGCTCGCTGATGGGCCTGCGTCCTGGACAGGGGATTGGCTAGCACGTAACACAGGGGAAGAGGAGATAGTGGTGTGACCCGCAGACCCCTGATTGTGAACCCAGGCGTTTGGCCCACCTATCAGGGTGCTTTGCTGTCATGAGGATCGTGCTGGTGGTGGTCAGGTTGCTAGTGTTCATGCCCTTGCTCATTTTGGTATGGCACAGGTTGCAAATGACAATTCTTTTATCGTCAGCACTTTCCTCAAAAAAGCACCAGACTGCGGAAAACCTACCCCTTGGCAAGAGAGATTGCCGCAAGGGGAGGCTCCGGGGAACAATTGCGGGCCTGGTTGGCGTGGCCTGCCTTCTCCCTTTTGCCACACTACTGCCTCTTCCAGCCTGTTGTGGTGCTGCGGATCCCTCCCCCTCTGTACTGCTGTCCTCTCTCAGCTTGCCACCTTCCCAGGTTGGGCCAGGGATTTCATCGTCCACCAACTCCTCTTCCACTTCTTCACTCTTGTCCTCCTCCTGACATGTTGAACTTGAGTGCTGGTGACACTCAAAAACATTATGGGCGAGTGCCTGATGCTGATCTTACCATCTAAAACATTAGGGGCGAGTGCTTGCTGCTGATTTGACCGTCTAAAACATTATGGGCCATTGCCTGCTGCTGATCTGACCGCCTGTAACATTAGGGGCAACTGCCTGCTGCTGATTTGACCGTCTACAACATTAGGGGCGAGTGCTTGCTGCTGATCTGTGTAAAATATTAGGGGTAAGGGCCTGCTACTACTTGCGCTTTATGTACAAGTAAATATATGTTTCCTAACAATATTTCCTCTAAAATCGTTGTTATATTCGGTTTTGGGGGGTATTCTTGTCATTCCATAAAAGTGGCGTAATACACGGACAACATCGTTCTCAGCAGTGACTTTGGAGTCCATGATGCATCCAGACATCCTCCCCATGCTGTTCCTAAACACTTTCAGTGGTGTTTCCACCATTTTCTTACCTTTCCCTATTAACCAAACACCCTCCCCTCTTTAGAGCAGGGGGTGCCTGGTTTAGTGCTCGGGTTCTCCCATTGGCTTCCATTTTACTAAGGTGCTCGGTCGAGCTCTCGAGCACCGCCTAGTGTTCAACCCGAGCACCCGGGCACCTGAGCACCGTGGTGCTCGATCATCACTAATAGACAACTGTTTTCATTGTCCCCAGAGTCACTTGATGAATACCCTTACCAAGTGAAGCTTTGTGTAATTTATGCTATCCCAATACCCTAGTGAAATATTTCCTTGGCTAGTTATTGCTTCAGATCCATTACTATGACAGAGAGGTCCCATTATGTGTAATGCAGCTAACATTACTGAACTTTAACAAAAACATAACACGCTGGCCTATATTTCTTCCCTGTAGTAAAAAGATTCCTTTCCACATGAATTCCCGATGCTTTATGCATTTTTAGTGTTGTACGTCTTTAAAATATCAATAGCTCATGTCAAATTAAGCATTTCTGCCATCTAAAGCCACGGAAATGTGTCTTATCATTGAAAGTTGTCTTATTTTAATCAAAAGTTATTATTTTTGTAGCTTGCAGGCATTCAGCTAATGAATATATTTTGGCCACATGCTGTTCTCTTGATGCTTGGTAACGTTCCATCTGAGCTCTCGCTACAAGTACGAACAGAGGCTGGTGGCAGACCCACTCGCTCTGTTGCTATGGAGAATATGTTAGCTAGCTTTAATACATCTGTGTGAATTTTTCCCTGGAGTTTTGCCTTGACAAGTTAGACTATACGGAGCGAGCTAGAAGCCATAATCTTCAGTCTTTGGGAATAAATGATTGATGGTGATCTAGAGGAGCAAACAGAAAACTCTGGTGCTGCAAGGTTAAGACACAAAAAAGTGGGTTATATGGCAATAACAGCGAAAGGTTCACCTACTAGACCCAGGGAGAACAATTTGTTTCAGAGGTCACATTATATTCTGGAACTTCTATCACATGGTCCCTGGCAGCACTGTGCAAGATATGAGAGACTTCAAAATTTCAAAGCATATCTGCACATATCTCTCATCCAGAGATGACCACTGACTAGGGAGGGGGGAACAGGAGTAGGTAGCTACTGATTGGCTACTCTGATTTAAATTCCTGTTAGTAACCTTTGCAATGTGTGTCACAGGGGTATGCATGAGTGTAGGTAGCCGGATGGGAATAGTAGTAGTACTCACTGTTCTGAAGCTCCCGCGGTTTGTGCAGTTATGTGGATGGGTTCACGTTTCTTCCCTTCAGGGCATACCCTGGTTCTTAGGGTTCTTCTAACTGGTAACAGTTGAGGTGCTCTGTATGGATGTTGAAGGTTTTGCAGTACAAGGCAGGGTCCAAGTTCATGACAGCAACACTTAGCAGTATAATAGTGTTGGAAGCAATGATGACACAGTCGTGCAGCAGAATAGTTTTTTTTACTAAAGAATTCAAACAGATCAGGACAGTTCTTGGCATGCAGTGAACTGGTAGTTGGTGCATACAAGAAAAGCTTTGCCCAGATGTTACAGGTTCATGGCTGCACAGATGGTTATTAGGCCAAGTGTCCATTGAAAATAGTCTTCCTTACGCCGCACTTCACTAGCTGACCTATACATATAAGCATACAGGCATGGGCTGTAACACTTCTTGTAAAGCAATTCAACAAACAAGCTGGTTCCCCTTAACGCCAGACAAACTCTTTGCACCTTTTTTGAACAGGTTGCTGTACAAGTTCTGTACACCTCCGCAGAATCCTCCTTGGGATACATGTATTTCACACAGTGGACCAAACAGTTTAGTATGCTCAGACACTGGAGGTAACACCTGAATATGGATGCTGTAGAGTCAATAAGTCCTTTTAGACAGGTTATCCTGTTGGACTTTCTCAATACCTCTCTGTTACATCTGGTCTGAAAACGGGACCACTGAAGTGAAGGAGAGTGCTTTACATGGCATTATTTGCTTTCACTGCTATGAGTGTGCTTGGCTACTTTAGAAAGTCCCATAGCATGGGAGAACAAGCTGAGGTAAATAGCTGAACCACTGTTTGGCCATCTTCGGGACTCCCATAGTACTGAATGAAGAATGATTACGCTTGTCCCTTCCCTTTAGTGGTCCCATTCTGGAGATAGGAGTGAGTACCAGAGGTGGGACCCACATTTGAACAACTTCCTAGCCATAAACATTGAGATGGAACAACCCTTTAAGGACTTACACATCTTCTTCTAGTTGGATCCATTATTGGCTTAAAAACATAATCAAACTGCATTTTTTTTTACAAGAATCACTGTATGTGAACTTCTCTTTAGATGTAACTCATCTCTACCAGAAACTGGTGAGTACAGTTTGATAATCTTAACAACACTGCATACCCCAATGACTTATATTCACTGGGGTGCTGGATTTTTTTTTTTTTTTTTGTGTTCTGTAAAGGATGATTTCTTCATGAGTTTTTAGTAAGAGGTTTTAATTAGTGTTATATTTCACACTTCCCATCACCTTAACAGTCTGTTTAGGTATTGCTAGCAATACCTAACATTACTTTTGCTCAGTTAATCTCCAAATACTGTACTGTAGCTTGATCTATGAATTCAGCAAATTAGAAAGAGGAAGTAATTGATTTTTGCTAATGCAATTAAGTTTTTTTTTCTTTTTTTCTGCTGAATCCCTTTGATGTCAAGAAAAAATTAATTACATTATAAAAGGTTATGCAAAAGAAATATGTGAGGCAAATGGTTCAATTTAAAGCTTTTGGAGGACTTACTATGTAAAACATGTTTCCTGGATCACTATGAGTAGAATAACAGAGAGAATATGTTCTAGAGCAGAAGGAAATGTAATAAAAAATAAATGTCTCATACACACACTATGCACTTGTGACTTAATATATCATTAATGCAAAGTAGCTTCCATTTCTCCAGTCATATGTGCCTTAGAAAAGGAAAAGGCAAATTGAAGGTCCAATAGTTGTACTTTCTACAAAGTGCATCTGTAGACATAAACTAAAACTTTCATCATTGTTCCTATTCTCATAGTCTAAAGAAGATTTCACTTTTTAGAGAGGTTTGTTCACTATAGCTGCTCTTCTTCTTGTATATGAGTAATATAATTAGTACTACAGATATTTATAGACAATGGAGGATTGTCCACGGTTACCCCATTTCATCCTTAAAACTCTGTATGGACATGTGGACTTGGTGGAGGAAATTCCCAGGTCATGGTGCCCCATTAGTGTTAGTTTCGTAGCTGTGGTGCAGAATGAAGGAAATTGTAATTAGAAACAAGTCGGAAGTCAACAGCAGTTACAGTAAAGGATCGCTGTGCATACGCACATGAGTTCTCTCCATTATGTTAGCATAGCACAGCAGTCCTGACAATGTATTTCAGTGCAGCTTTGAGAGCTGACAGTGGGGGAATGGGGAGGCAGATGGAAAATAAAAAATAGTGATCTAGACTCCTCATCCGCAGTACTACATGTGTAGTACTGTTGATAATAGTCCAGAATTGGGGTGACAGATTCCCTTTAACCATCAGGCTGTGTTCAACAGCAGAAGATCGCTTTTAATAGCTACCCGATCCAACATTATCTTCTGGTATTGGTTGCCCTAGTAAACCCACACCACCATGGAATCTAGGAGCCAAGGTGAAAACCTGACACAGGAAATAGAAAGGCAAGAACATTATCCATGAGGAAAGATGAATATATTGCCACAGTGCCACTCTTTTGTTATATATAGAAATTACAGGGTACCATGACAACATGACAAAAAGTCAGAATCTCCACTCTCCCAAATAAAAGAGCTGTTCCTTTTCCAAACAGATACATTCTCAATGTGATGCTGTTTTTTTTTTTTTTTTTTTTTTAAGGAATGCATGACCCCAGAAGCGCAGCTTATATGCCCAATGGCAAACAGGGACTCCACTTCTTACAGTATATGGCCTTTTGACCTTCTCAGGCTTTAGGGTTTGGATGCGATTGCTACATCTTCACATCTCCAAAGACTCAACTAGTCATAGTTATTCACTCCAATGAACATCAGCAAAGTCTGGCCTAGGAAATAACTATTTGGCATTGAACGCACACAAGTTTCATTGACCCACAAATGCATCAGAAGTTGACACCATTTTAGTTCTCATCTGGAAGTGCCTCCGTACCGTGTTCACATGCAACATGGGAGTCAGCATTATGTCCTAAATGACTTTACAATCATTATCTGAAGATCACCACACTGGAGTAATTAGTAAGTTTATATAAGGTAAGTAGTCTACTGTGTCATGAGATTCACATCTATAAAATACTGTACATTTCAGTAAAGCTACACTTTCATTTTTTTTATAAACCTTGTATGATTATACTATTACAACACTGCTTTACTGCACCCACACATAGACAGCAAAGTAACAGGCAAGCTATCAGGGATATTTGAGGACATTCATTGTTATTCATTTTCCATATTATTAGCAGATGGCATCTTATGAAAACAGTGTGACTGCAGAGGCCTTGTGGTCTTTTGTAGAATTTCACAGTTTCTGGTTTCAATGGGCAGTCAATATAAAATAAACCACAATGAAACAATATACACCTTGCCGGATGATTTTAGAACCAGACTTTCTCTTATGCACATTTCCAAACTGACATGATTGCTGCCAGGGCAGGAATGTGACCTTTGTGCCCATAGAGGACACGATACCCTCCCAAGATGAAGGACATGTCACTTAGCCAGCCAGCCTGTCCTTCTTCTAGTTTGTGTCACCTCTCCATGAATCCACAAAATCTAAACCTTCCTCAGAATATGACTGTTGCTCTATTAGGTTAGTATGTAAGCGCACATGAACAGCGAATCTGTCACACTGGAATTGAAGATATTTGGACTGGGATCCTACTTGTACACCAATTAATTACAGAACTGAGATCTCCTATGAAGTACAACTTCCCCATGAAGTTAATCAATATATTAATTAGAAAAATGTAGGTCTTTTTGCAGCAGGAGCATTCAAGCACTCTCCTTGCATGTGTACACAATATGGTGGAGCAGGGATTTGGGGGGGTTGGGCTAGAGAGCACCACAAACATAAGGCTCAAGGGTGTGGCCGAAATGTTTGCAAAGTGAGCAATTTCATTGTGGTTCTTATGTCTGAATGGGGTCTACATGAATAGATGTGACTGTCACATATACCGTAACTTGGGGCCTTACTTTTGCTTTGGTACCCAGGAATAGGGATGAGCGAACTTTTGAAAAGTTCGGTTCGGCGAACTTTCGTGAAGTTCGGATTCGTACGAACCGAACCTACAACGAACCTTGCTAAAACGGCTGAATAAGTGCAGCTACAATAGTGGGAGTCTGATAGGGTATAGTTTCGTTTAGTTGCAGTTGCTATTACAATGAAAAAAGTGAAAAAAATCAAAGTGCAAAAATAGTCGTCGACAGCCAGGTCGACAACATTTGACAGCATCGAAGATGTCCGCTGGAGCAGTCCATGTCATGCCAGAGCACCAAAACCACACGGTAGTTCGTGGCACCAGCCCAAGAATAGGCTGCGTTGAAGTCGATGCGGTCTCAGTGACATCACAGGTCAGAAGACAGACAGGCGCACCATTTAATTAGACCTTGTGCACCCCAGAACAGGTACACATTAGCCAAGGTGTAAGTGATTACACGGGACATAGGACACAAAGTGCAAGTTGGCAACACTGGCAGCATTGCCTTGGACCCAGTAGGGTGGAAAACAGACATTTGACAGTGGAACCAGCAGCAGTAATAGTACTGTGTTGGACCCAGTATGGTTGAGAAAAGACAATTGACGGAGGAGGAGGAGGCAGCAGCACTTGATTGCACCCAGGCCAGTACGGTTGAGAACAGACAATTGACAGAGGAGGAGGGGGCAGCACTTGATTGCGCCCAGGCCAGTATGGTTGAGAACAGACAATTGACGGAGGAGTAGGCGGCAGCACTTGATAGCACCCAGGCCAGTATGGTTGAGAACAGACAATTGACAGGGGAGGAGGCGGCAGCACTTGATAGCTCCCAGGCCAGTATAGTTGAGAACAGACAATTGATGGAGGAGGAGGCAGCAGCACCTGATAGCACCCAGGCCAGTATGGTTGAGAAGAGACAATTGACGGAGGAAGAGGAGGCAGCAGCACTTGATAGCACCCAGGCCAGTATGGTTGAGAAGAGGCAAGTTGAGGAGGCAGCTTCAGCAGCTCTTGATTGCACCCAGTATGTTTCCAAATAGACAATTGACGGTGGGGGCATTAGTAGGACCAGTATTCTTTTGGACCCAGAAGGGCCTAGTGCAGAGAACTGAAGTTGGAAGCTAAGAATATGCACGCTTGTAAAAATCAGTTTTTATACATGACAAAATGTTGATGTAGAGTTCAGCACAGGACAGTCAATGTTAAAAAAAACCCTCTAACATTACAGCTAGTCTAGTAGGATACGGATATGGTTAAATAGACAGACAACCTCACCCACAGAATCCATGAGGTGAATAAAGGACATTTAAAAAGGCACAGATTTAAGAAGGCTTTACGCCAGTTCCATTATCCAAAAATACGTGTCCAATTTTCATGAAATGGACACCTCACTGGCACTCGCTTTACAAATTGACGCAACTACTCTGGTGTCAAACCTGTTGAATCTGGGCCTATGGCTGTTGGCGAGACATATATATATATATATATATATCTTTGTTACACCAGTTTGATGTCCTAACCGAGTGCAGCGCCCAACCCAATGGATGTATGCTTTTGTGTTTTTTTAGTGCTGTCACCAGCTGGCTTAAAGGGAACCTGTCATCTCGGAACCCCCCCTGAACTAGAGTAAGCGTTGTATAGTGTAAGTGATGCTGAATCCGAATATGTAAGCTTTATCTTCATACTCACTTCCATTCTGATGCTGTGCTCCCACAAACCTGCAGTAAAATGCACTCTGTGGACTCTTCTTTGAGTCCTCTCCATTATGTGAGTGAGCACCGGAGTCCACTGAGTGCATTTTACTGCAGGTTTGTGGGAGCACAACGTCGGAATGGAAGTAAGTATGAAGATAAAACGTACATATTCGGATTCAGCATCACTTACACTATACAACACTTACTCTAGTTCAGAGGGGTGTTTCGGAGATGACAGGTTCCCTTTAAAGGATAAGTCCGGGCAATTTATAAGTTTCTGGTTCAAGTAAGGGCACAGAAAGTTATTAATTGCCTAGACTTATCTTTTAAATTGGGTAGGGGGAAAACCCCTGATGGGGTATGGGAGTGACCTTCCGGCCCTCTCTTTGGTCACTCCCAAAAAACCTCACCCTATGGGTACCTTCACATGTGGCTGCGGGTCTGCTGAGTAAAATCCACAGGGCATTTCTATACCGTTCACCAAACGGCGTTCAGTACTATGGTGCCGTCCGGACATACGCAGTTCTGCGCTGAACTGGGTATTTGCGTCCAGCCCCATAGTACTGAAGGTGGCATAAAATCAGCCAATGATGCGCTGTGGATTTTAGGCAGCAGAGAATCCCAAAAAAGCATCCCATTGTAAAGGCACCCGTAAATAAGGCAAGTTAACCTGCCTTTCAGCAACTGTTTGTTGCTGTAACTAACTGTGGAGGTTTTTTATATCACAGTTGAAGGACAGCAACCTCCCTGATATATACCCCATAGACAGCCTTATTCCATGCGTGACTGCATGAGAGGCGTGAAATCATGATATCAACAAAATACCTCAAGAACAGTTAGTACCCGCTCACAAAACGGTGAGTAGTGTTCCTTGGCACGGGTGCCAGGAATAGAACCCCATGGCTATAGTTCACAAAAGGTGAAATCCCCACTTTGTGAAGCATAGTCGTGGGGATTATTTTAGGGATGGTACTGTTCTTGGGGTATGGGTTGGACGGTGCACCGGTGTGAGGCATTAAGCTGGTGTGGAGATGTTAAATGGCCAACACAACATGGGCATTAAATTTGGAGATGGGGTTCTGTTTATTTAAATGTATCCGAATTAAGTAGGGAATATTTAAGGTGATTTTGTTTAATTTGGGGTCTAAGGGGGGAACATTACTTAATAAGTTAAATTACGGATTTTTACGTTGGGCACATATTTGGGATATTAAGGTCAGTTTCTTGGACACATGGATTGCCATGCAAGACGGGTGACTGATGACTTAGTCATTCACATCAGGCAGGGGGGTGGTATAATCGGATGTAATCCAGACACGATTCATCTTTAGAAAAGTCAGCATCTCAACACTGTGGCAAGAGAGCCTCATTCTTTGCGGTGTTACGATGTTACCCGCCACACTGAACACTCTCTCTGACGCAACACTACTGGCTGGGCAGGACAGCAGAGCCAAAGAAAACTCTGCCAGTTGAGGCCAAATGTCCAGTTTCTCTGGCCAGTACTGCACGGGGTCGGTGACACTTTGGGGCAGGGTACAATCCAGGTAGGCAGTGACCTGGTGGGTGAGCTGATGCTGGTCCACGCCATGAGTCCGGTGTTGTGTCCCCTCTTCAGCAGCTGGCTGCATGAAATCGCTCATCAGCGATTGGAGGCTGTAGCGACTTCTCACGCCTCCACTAGTGGTGGTGGTAGTGGAGCGCACTGGTTCCCCCCGAGCGGATGTTGTCTGGGAACCTGGCTGGTCTCGCTGGTAAGTTGAGACCAACTGACTGGTGAGTAGGTCCCGGTAGTACCCCAGTTTTACCTCCCTCTCTGATGGCGGAAAAAATTTAGCGCCGGAAGCGAGGGTCCACCAGGGTGGCCAGCCAGTATTGGTCCCTCTGGCGGATGTCCACAATCCGGCTGTCACTCCTGAGACACTCCCGCAGGCACCTTGCCATCTGCACCAAGGACAATGAGCGCCTCTCCTCTCCACTGTCCTCGGTATAGTTCCAGGGTCTGCTGGGGTCTTCCTCCGCTTCCTCTACCACTTTATCCTCCATCTCCTCCTGTGATTGAGAGGCAGAGAAGCCAGGTGGCGGTGTGTAGAATGGCTGGGCATAGACATCTTCCTCCTCCTCACCCTCCATCTGCACTTCATCCATCTCTGGGCTCAAGGCGATGTTCAGCCTTGGAGTGGTGGCCTGGGAATCCTCGCTGATGATGGTTTTCAGCGCACTTTCCAGAACATGGACGAGTGGGATGATGTCGTTGATCCCATAGTCATGCCTGCTCACAAACAAAGTCGCATCCTCAAAAGGGATCAACAATTGGCAGACTTCACACATCATCTGCCAGTGTGTGACTTGGAAGTCGCAGTGTGGCGTGAAGCTGCCTGATTGCCCCATGAGGTAGTCTGTAACGGCTGACCTTTGCTCGTACAGGCGGTCCAGCATATGGAGGGCAGAATTCCAGCGTGTTGGCATGTCGCAGATTAGCCGATGTTGGGGCAGACTGCACTGTCTCTGGATCCTGAGCAGGGTGTTCCTTGCAGTGTAGGAGTGGCTGAAGTGTTTGCACACTCTGCGTGACATCCTCACAAGGTGTATGACTCAGCCCTCCCTGCTGTACTGCAGAGACAATGTTCCTCCCATTGTCTGCTACCACACTTCCCACCGTTAGTTGACGTGGGGTCAGCCATTGATCGATCTCCTCCCTGATGGTCCGGAGGAGCTCCTGCCCACTGTGGCTCCGTTCACCCAGGCTCACCAAATGGAGGACAGCCTGAGAGCGCCGGGCCTGACATCGGTGGTAAGACACCGGGGCAGGTTGGACTGCTGTCAAAGCGGCGGATGGTTGCAAGGTGGTGGAGGCAGAACTTCTGCTTCCCGCTGCTGGCCCACTAAGGACCGTGGAGGTGACAGTGGCAAGAATGGGCCAACTTCCTGATGGTCTTCTGGGAGGATGTTGACCCAATGGGCAGTAACAGACATGTACTGCCCTTGGCCATAATTTGAGGACCAGACATCAGCACTCAGGTGCACGGTCTTGGACACCGAGAGTCCCAATGAGTCGCCCACCTTTTTCTGCACATAACTGTGCAGTGATGGGACAGCTTTGCCAGAGATGTAGTGGCGGCTGGGGATTCGCCATCTGGGGTGCGCACACACCATGAAATCCCTGAAAGGCTGGGAGTCCACGAGGTTGAAGGGCAGGGACTGAAGCACCAGCAGCTTAACCAGGTGTCCGGTCAGTTTCTGGGCCATGGGATGGCTGCTGGAATACACCTGACGTCTGCCCATGGACTCGGATTGCTGCCTCATTAGCGGTGTAGATGGCAGTGACACTGTGCTGGTGCTGGCACCTGAGGTTGACGAGCCCTGAGTTCCACTGAGAGGATGCTGCATGATGGGATCTGCAGTGTATGGTGCATCCTGACAGGAGGTGGTATTGGGGTCACGGTTCTTCCAGGCCTGTTGGTGTTGCCTTTCCATATGCTTTCGCATGGATGTTGTCCCGAGATTATCACCCCTGCCACGACTGACCCTCTCATTGCACAGCAGGCACAAAGCGATGTGCTTATCTTTCCCCAGGCGGAAGAACTGCCAGACGACAGAGGACCGTGGTTTGCTGACAGCCACGGGGGGTCTTGCTGGCTGTTGACTGCCACTGCTGCCTGAGGGTGCCCTCTCAGGACCAAGGCTTTGAGAGGGTGATCTCTGCCTGGTAGCTTGGCTTCTACCCCTCCCTCTTGTGCCTCGGTTCCTTGCAACAGTGGGATGTTGCTGCGTCGGTGGCATCTCTATTTCCTCCCCTGATGATGAAGCGACACAGCGTCATCAAACTCTGCACCACTGCTACTTTCCTCCGGTGGCTGGGACAGAATATCAGGTGTGGCACTGGATGTCCCTCCCTGGCTCTGTTGACTGCTTACAGCCAACACCTCCTCTGGAGTCTCACTACATTCCACCCGCTGACTTTGGTGGACTTCCTCCTTCTCCTCCTCATCACTAAAAAGTGGTAGAGACTCCAAGGGCAGATCAAGATTTGCCAAGAGTTCCCTGGCAGAAGGTGCCCCAAAGGTGAGTGGCATTCTAATAACAGGGGACGGGGCAGAGGACTCTCACTGATCGTCCCATGTAAGGGTGGTGTCGGATGATCCAGCAGATGCTTGACTCCTCGTTTGGGAGCTTTGGGTGGTGAAACTGGAGGATTGGGTAAGCCAATCTAGAACCGCTGGCTGTGTGGTTCTTACTTGACCAGTGGCCATCAGGGGTAGCTGCACCCTGCTGCCACGCCTGTTACCCCGGCTGCCACCGGGCCTGGTGCTGCCACTTCTACCCTCACCGCCTGCTGTTGCACTCCTTGTCTGGGAAGTGCTGGAAGTAGGACGCTTGGACATATTTTTATTTGGGTGGGGGAAAATTAAATTATGTATTTTTTTATACTTTTTTAAACTTTATTTATTTTTTATAACTTTTTTTTAACTTTTTTTAACTTTTTTTATAACTTTTTAAATTTTTTTATTTTTTTAAACTTTTTTTATAACTTTTTTTTTTGAGTTTTTTTTAAACTTTTTTTTGTTGAGGCTAAACGGGGTTGACGGCACCCAGCTGAGCAGCAACGTGTTCCAGGGCCACTTTAAGTTCCCAGTCCATCCGTGTATAAGGAGAACAGTCAGAGCCCTTAGTGTTCTGCAGTTATTGCTTGTGAGGAAAACGCATGCCAGCCTTCATGAGTGACCAGAAGAAGACACTAAGATGGGGATGCTGAGCCACAGACCATGGGTCACCAGCCCTGTGACCAAGGAGCAATCCAGACTACTGAGCTACAGACCGTGGGCCTTTGACCATGGTACAACCTTCTGAGAGACAGAGGGACAGCTAGCCTAGGCCTTTCTGCAGCATCAAACCCTTCTTCTGCCTATTCCTCATTTGTATTGTTTTGTACCTGAATTCAGGTAAAGAAGCATACTGGTTTACTGCAGATCCTGACTCTCTGGACTTATTTTACATTGGGGTGCACTATGCCTTACCACCCCTTCGGGAGAGCAGCAACACGTGGTTACACCTCAACGGTGTCCAGGGGAACCAGCATAGCGTTGGGGCCAGCCCAAACCTGGCCACTGCAGTAGCACATTCAGACACTTGATAACTTTACTAATAATTTGGGAGGATTTGGACTGAGGTGCTGCAGAAATAAGAGCAGTGTGACAACATCACATTCTTGAACCAGTGATGACTTTGATTCACATCCTTGTAAAGATGTACTACGCATTATGTAGGGTGATTTTAAGGGCCTTCTTAAGGGCAATTAGAAGTCACTCATCACATAAGCCACACGTGATTTACACTGACTGTTTTCCTGAGTGATCTGCTCAAACATGTAATGAAATATCCAAGTGGTTTAGTCATATAATTGCGCTAGTGATCCTTTATATTTTGTGCAGTATTCCAGTCATGCCATGCGAAATCTAATTAGTTTTAATCACTCTTTGTTTCATGCTCTCAAATTTTATCAAAACAGCACCATCTAGTGAAATGCTGTAGACATTTATATACTACATAATGTACTTCACAGAATGCTTGTGATCCCTTCAAAAAACCTGTTACTCAGATATTGCAAGTTCTCATGCAGGTTTTTGTGAAAGGTTTCAGAGCTCCATTGCTTTTGTTGAATATCAGACCCCTATCCAAAAAAGGTCTGAATGGCTTTTAAGCTTCATAAGTGTTCATTGTTCCAGAGCTCAAGGTTTGATGTTCCAGAGCTCAAGGTTTGAAGGGCATTTTCAAGCCATAAAAAGGCAGCGGCACCACTTTCAGCTGCATCTGTCCTCAGTAAGCAGACACAGTTGAATACAATGGTGGAGCAGGAGTCCATCAGTTTCCTGCACCAACATTAACCCTGCGACTGACAGTGTGGCGCTAATGAAGTAATATCATCACACCTTTTGTGCCTAGCTGCCAGACAGATCTGCAGTAACAGATCTGCTCCATTTTTTTGTCAAAATGTGGGCTAGATAAGTATTTATTTTAGTCATTAAAGGGGTACCAAATTGTGTTTGGGGCACATAAAGAAACATGGGTGGGGGGATGCCCAGTTAAAATTTCACCTCAGGCAGCAGAAAGGCTAGGTGTGTCCCAGAACTAATGTTGTTGTTCAAAACTAGAAAAACATGGTTGGTTGATCAGAAAAACATACAGTAGCTACTAGTGATGAGTGACGTTTTGAAAAATTAGATTTGGTCTATTCACCAAACTTCGACAAGAAATTTGATTCTTAACAAATTAATTAGTCACGAATCACAATAAATCTGGTATACCCAGGCCACTCTGCATAATTATATTCATGCCACTTGCTGGCCCAATCTCAGTGTGAAGTCTTGAAACTTAAACTGCAGGAACAGTACAGGGAGAGTGTATCACCGTCTGCATTATGTTCTAGTTCATCCACATTCATAGTTAATCCGTTCTGTAGGTATTGTGCCGTCAGTATTACAGGTGTAATTTATCGCTATCTACATCATTGTGCAGCGCACCAAGATTCATAACTTCATCTCAAGATTCATCTCTTCTGTTAGAAAAAAAAGAAAAGCATACAGCACCCTTCAATAAAGCAAAAATACCTATGTGTGCCCCTATAGGAGCTGTGTCCAAATGGCTCCTTAGTGGAACAAAATAAAGAAATGGAGGTAGCGCCAATTAAGTAGTGGAGAAAAAAAATGTTTTTTAATGCATGTTGTGGCAGGCCAAACACATGTATTTTAATCCCTTCTGTTAACTGTAGATTTACAAGCAAAAAAGTTCTGCATGGACATTATGGTCTCTTTCACACTGTCAGTGTTTTGCATCAATATTTGTAGGCTAAACACAACAGTGGGTCCAAAACAGAGATAAAATGTAATGGAAATATTTGCATCTTATCTGTGTCTTAAATCCACCCCTGGCTTACAAATACTGATTGCAAACTGCCCGAATACTGACCGTGTGAAAGAGGCCTTACGGATGCTCAAAATACAGGATCTTTTTTTCTCTGTTTTCTGTTCTTGATGGATCAGAAAAACAGAAAAATAAATGGTGATGTCTATACAGAAAAACAGGGACAATAATGGCTCCATGACAAAGTGAGGAGGAAGGCAGCGACAATGGCATACAGCACAAAATGGTGGAAGATCACCCAAAAACAGCAGTGTGATAGCAAGTCTCAGTAGAAGAATATTCTTTTAAAAATGTAACATGTACATATAAGTAGGCCAAAAAGCCCCCATTGTACAAATGGCAGTACGTAGAGGCAGCAGGCAGGTGGCAGCATCAGAATAACAGCAGCACATGGCCAGAAGTAAGTCCATTCTGCACAATGGCAGCACACTACAATATGGCAGAACGATTCTTAGTGGCAGAATGATGGAAATCCATGTAAAACCATGTCTGATTCATCTTTATGAATGTTAGTCTCTATAATTTTTGGGATGAAAGGTGCAGGCTGCACTGAATACCTTCTCTGATGCCACACTACTAGCTGGGCAGGAAAGCATGCCCATGGCAAACTCTTCCAGTTTCAGCCTCCTTTCAAGTTTGCACGCCCAGTAGTCCAGGGATTCTAGGATCATGAGTGAAAGGGTGCAGTCCAAGTATTCCTTCACCTGCTGGTTGAAGTTCTGCTGCATGTCTTGCTGCTGCTACTGGGTGGTTTCTTCAGTAGGTGGCTGAAGAAAACTGCTCATTGGAGTCTAAAGACTTAAGTTGCTGCTAATAGACCTGGTGTTCCCCCGACCAGTCATGGAAATGGAGCTTGATCGCAGTAGGTTCCCCAGTCAGACCTTTCTGAGGACAGGTAATGGCACTCATAGGCAGCAACCAACCAACTACACAACATATCTCGATGGTAGGGCATTTTTGTACCCCTCTCAGAAGGTCTAAAAATTGCCCCCATTTTTGACTAGTAGTGAGGGTATAACAATGTGGATAGCCAGTAGTCATCCCTCGCTCGAATCATGACAATGCAACTGTCACTACACAAACATGACAGCATTCATCTGGCCATATGTGTAAGGGACTCGGAGGGCTTCCCTGCCTCCATCTCCACTGCATACTGCCATGGTCTGTCAGGGTCATCTGTGTTGTCTTGGCCATCACTCTCCAGCTCCTCCTGCTGCTCCTCTCCTGTCACTTGAGCAAATAAACCACCTAGTTGTGCATAAAATTCCTGGGCATTTATGTCCTTCTCCTCCTTTGCTGCCAGTTCATCCTCCTCGGGGCTCAGGTGGACATAAAATGTAGGTGCCATGTCTTCTGTACCCTCGTTAATCAGATTTGTCAGCATCTGCCCAGGATGTGAAGAAGTGGAATGGCATCATTCATCCTGTACTTATGCCGACTGACATAAAGTGGCCTGCTCAAAGGCAGCACGAGCTGCCACTGGCTAACGTGGAAGCTACCCAGTGGAGTAGACCTGTCTATCTGCTGCATTAAGAAATCATTGACTGCCTTCCTTTGCCTGTAAAGATGGTTTAACATATGGAGCGTGGAGTTCCAACCATGGAAACGTCACATATCAGGCGATGTTGGGGAAGAGCATTTTGCCTTTGCAGCTCAAGGAGGGTGTGTTTTGCAAGGAAATATTGGCTGAAGTGCATGCACAGTGTCCTGGACATTTTAAACAGCTGTTGCAGTTCAATCGAACACTTGAGGAACCAGTTGACAATGAGATTGAATATGTGCACCATGCAGGGCGCATGGGTCAGCTCTCCCTGATGCAGCGCAGGCAAAATGTTCTTCCCCTTATCAGTAACCATGCTTCCTATCTCGAGTTGGGAGAGGAGACCGCCAGTGTTAAATTTCTTCATTGATGATGCGGAGCAGTTCCTCCCTGGTATGGCTCTGTTCACTAACGATGACCAGATGCAGAACCGCATGATATGCTGGAGGACCACCGTGAACTGTGTCTAGAGGGAAGGGTAAGGAAAAGGACATTAGCGACATTAGCGCAGAAATCCCAAAATTACAGTGCCTTGCGAAAGCGTTCGGCCCCCTGGAACTTTTCAACCTTTTGCACATTTCAGGCTTCACACAAAAAGATATAACATTTTACATTTTTGGTGAAGAATCAACAACAAGTAGGTCACAATTGTGAAGTGGAACGAAATTTATTGGATAATTTAAACTTTTTTGTAATAATAAAACTGAAAAGTGGGGCATGCAAAATTATTTGGCCCATTTACTGTACTTTCAGTTCAGAAAACTCACTCCAGAAGTTCATTGATGATCTCTGAATGATCCAATTTTGTCCTAAATGACTGATGAAGATAAATAGAATCCACCTGTGTGTAATCAAGTCTCCGTATAAATGCACCTGCTCTGTGATAGTCTCAGGGTTCTGTTTAAAGCACAGAGAGCATCATGAAGACCAAGGAACACATCAGGCAGGTCCGTGATACTGTTGTGGAGAAGTTTAAAGCCGGATTTGGATACCAAAAGATTTCCCAAGCTTTAAACATCCCAAGGAGCACTGCAATCGATCATTTTGAAATGGAAGGAGTATCAGACCACTGCAAATCTACCAAGACCCGGCTGTCCCGTTAAACTTTCATCTCAAACAAGGAGAAGACTGATCAGAGATGCAGCCAAGAGGCCCATGATCACTCTAGATGAACTGCAGAGATCTACAGCTGAGGTGGGAGAGTCTGTCCTTAGGACAACAATCAGTCCAACACTTCACAAATCTGGCCTTTATGGAAGAGTGGCAAGAAGAAAGCCATTTCTCAAAGATATCCATAAAAAGTCTTGTTTACAGTTTGCCACAAGCCAAGAAGGTGCTCTGGTCAAATGAAACCAAAATTTAACTTTTTGGAAACAATGCAAAACGATATGTTTGGCGTAAAAGCAACACAGCTCATCACCCTGAACACACCATCCCTACTGTCAAACATAGTGGTGGCAGTATCATGGTTTGGCCCTGCTTTTCATCAGCAGGGACAGGGAAGATGGTTAAAATTGATGGGATGATGGATGGAGCCAAATACAGGACCATTCTGGATGAAGACCTGAGACTAGGACGGAGATTTATCTTCCAACAAGATAATGATCCCAAACATAAAGCAAAATCTACAATGGAATGGTTCAAAAATAAATGTATCCAGGTCTTAGAATGGCCAAGTCAAAGTCCAGACCTGAATCCAATTGAGAATATGTGGAAAGAGCTGAAAACTGCTGTTCACAAACGCTCTCCATCCAACCTCAAAGAGCTCGAGTTGTTTTGCAAGGAAGAATGGGCAAGAATTTCAGTCTCCTGATGTGCAAAACTGATCGAGACATACCCCAAGCGACTTGCAGCTGTAATCGCAGCAAAAGGTGGCGCAACAAAGTTTTAATGCAAGGAGACCGAATAATTTAGCACACCCCACTTTTCAGTTTTATTATTACAAAAAAAGTTTAAATGATCCAATAAATTTCGTTCCACTTCACAATTATGACCCACTTGTTGTTGATTCTTCACCAAAAATGTAAAATGTTATATCTTTTTGTTTGAAGCCTGAAATGTGGCAAAAGGTTGAAAAGTTCGAGGGGGCTGAATACTTTCGCAAGGCACTGTATAAGCAGAGGTGGCATTGCCATCCCCTTGCCAAGTTGCTGGTGTGCCTGGCCCGGAATGACATTTACACAGTTCGCTGTGAATGACATATATTGTCCTTGACCCTAGTGCTTCTGCTCAATGTACATGGGCAGGGCTGGTACAGCTTTTTGGAAAATTAATGTTGGCTTGGGACTCTCCATCTTGGGTGGGCACAAGCCATCAGTTCTCTGAAATGTGCAGAGTCAACTACAAGCAACTTGATCATGTGCACTTTCATCCTCTGCACTGTTGGATGAGTGCAAGTATACTGTTGTCTTTTTGCAATCGCCTCAGTGATTGATTTCTGTTGTAACAAGTGACAAGGAGTAGGAGGAGGAGCATCACGAAAAATAAATAGAAAGGAACGACATCTTCATTCTGCTGACGTTATCAAGCTCTGACTGCTGAAGAGGAGGTGTGGGCTGGTAGGAGATAGTAGTCGTGCCAACATTAGTACCCTGGCCACACTTAACCTTCTGTCCACACATACTGCATACCACCATGCTAACGTTCCCCAGCGACTTGGTGAAAAATTGCTTCCCCTAGCAAGCATGGCATTTTCCCTCCACCACTGTGTGATTGCTGCCTACCGCTGCTTTTATGAACCCGTGTACTGCTAGTGTGTTCCTCAGAGGCAGTTACCTGAGAAGCAGACGGTGTATCCTACCCTGCTGTTGAAAGGACTTCCACCCTGCTGACTCACAGACATGCTTCCACCCTGCTGGCTCATGGGCACACTGCTAACCTCGCCAACTGATGATGACGATGCTCACTTTTCACCCGGCTACCACGTGCAATCAACTAAATTATCATCTTCATCAATTTGGTCATCATTTGTGTCACCCTCATATGTCTCTTGCACATGTCTCTGACCTCTTGCAAACTGTGCTGCCACCCAACTGCCATCATCAGTAGTTGCATGCCTAGAGGAGTCTGCAGCGGAACACTCCTCTATGTATATGCTGGCCTTTAACTGCTGACTGTCCTCACAAAGATCATCCTGACTGAAATGTGGAGCAGAGCCAGCTGCATACCTTACTTGGCTAGCAGAAGGAGCAGCAAAAGCAAGAGGCAGGTTCAGGACAGGTGAGGTCACAGAGGCAGTTCCTGGACCATGCCAATTAAGGGTTGTGTCAAAGGAACCCACCAATTTCTGGCTGTGTGTATCTGTTGTCCCTTGTTGAAAAGTGAGTCAACCATTCCAGTACAGCTGGATTGTTGGTCAAAATATGACCGCTAGATGACAATGGTAGCTCTGGCCTGTTGCTGCAGCTGTTGCTGCTACCCCCCCCCCCTTCTGCTGGAGGGCCAGGAAACTGTCTATTGGCCATGGTGTACAGTAATTATATCAATAATGTAATAGATTAAGTATGAATGTCACAGCAGTTCAACAGCAGTTCAAACAGCGATGTATTAGACCACCCTTTAATACTGAGGCACAGTCATTTTATATATAAACTAACAGATTAACTGAGATTGCGGCAGCAGTTTAACAAGATGGACATGGCAATTACTTTCAACCCGTACTGTCTCTGCAGTCTCCCTATGATCTCCCTACAGTGTCTAAAAACTCTCCCTAAGATCTCCCTACAGTGTCCCTGCACTTTCCCAATCTAATATTCTACAATTAAAAGCTTTCTGCAATACTCTCCCTAGCGAAAAAGTGCTTGTCACTTCTTTCCCTAAGCTCAGCTCACAGTATAATGGTGGAGACGGCAGATGAGGCTTTTTATAGGGCTGTGACATCACATGGCTATCAAATGATTAGCTAGCTGCATGGCATTTTTGGTCATATTGCGTTAAAGGGCTTTTTACTTTCACTTTGTAACGCATGCAGTAGCCATTTTTGAAAACAATCCAATTAATTACCTCAAATCGCAGGTAAATTCGGTTTCACTGCAAATCAAATTTTTTCTAAACTTTGGATTGAATTTTGCTTCAGATGCTTCAATTCGCTCAGGACTAATAGCTACAACCATTCATAGGTTCAGTCGAGCTGAGTACAATACCAGACACAGCCTATGGGTATTTGTGAGTTTTCTCTGGAGGTACACAACCACGCTTCTCTTATCTTGGGCAACCCCGTTAAACCCTTAATTATTTTAGTATTTTATTTTACTACAGTATTTTTGAGTACTGTAGCTTTTTTACACTGGGTTACCATGTTCAGGTTTACTGATGCAGTATTAGAAGTCAAAACCAGGTGTGGATCTGACAAGGAGAGTAAGTATAAGTTCATAGCAACCAGTGATTTTACAAGTATGTCATTGGCCTCCAATGCTGGCAATTTATCTCCACATATGTCACAGTAAATAGCAACAGTAGATTCCTAGCAGTTAGGCAACAGGTGTGTGGTTCTTTCTATCTTCCAATCAGTACAACTGAGACATAATCATGGGGTGCCGGTCAGTTAATGTTGTGGCCAAATGCCTTCTGAAGGTCTCCATACCTGCCATATAACAGAACTTATTACTAGAGATGAGCGAATCGAAGCTCACGAATCATTGAAAATTCGATTCGCAACGAATGCGATGTAAGGTGCGTGCATCGACGTCGTGCACGCGGTCGCTTGCCATCCCGGGCTGCGGGTGTTGGTGAAGGGGCACGGGCAAATCTCAGTGCAATATCCTTGCGCCCACAGTCCTACTGCAGTGAACAAGGTCCGGCACAGGAAGTGGTCATGCGCCAGCTTCTTGAGACCTCTGGTGATGTCACTTCCACCAGGCATTCACAGGAAGTATGTCAGGCACCACGCCCTGCCCTTGAGACCTCTGGTGAGGTCACTTCCGCCAGGCGTTCACAGGAAGTGTGTCAGTAACCACGCCTCTGCCAATTAGCTCACTACTATTTAAACCCTGAGCTTCTGCTGGGCAGGGCTGGTGCCTTGTTGTTCATGTGCGACTGCTATACGGTCCGGTCCGGTCCATTGCGATTGACACTGAATGTTACTGAGTGTTTGTGTGCTTCCTTGCACCGGTGTGGTTTCATGTACCTGCCTTTCTGTCTGTCTTTGTGTGTGTGTATCACTCAGACTGTTTGAAAGCCACACTTGCGGCCATTCTGTAGCCCCCTCCTGGAGCATGGGTACACGGTGGGCGTCGCTCGTCTGGAGGTCTGTGAAGCCAAAGCTCTGGCTCCAGTCTCAAGCGCTTTCTGTGCAGTACGTGTTTGTGTAAGTGTTTACCTTACTATTCGTTATCTCGCCTCCTATATTATTTCGCCCTTTGGGAGCGAACGTCATTGTCTGGCTGCCCAGAGTTTGGGTCCAGTGATCTCCAGTGACTCTGCCAAGTGCCAGAGTCACTTATTTATTTTATTTGTGCCTCAGTGGCCTAACATGCGAATTTCCTGGCGATTCGTAGTAACGAATCTTTTTTTTTCCTAAAATGGCCGCAAGCACATGGCATGACATGGGGGAAGGATCTCTGGGACAAAGAAGTAAACACTTACAATGCGATCACATGCAGCCAATCAGCAGCCAGCCAGGTCCTGTGATGTCACAGCCCTATAAATAGCTCTGCAGCACTGGAAAGCGCCATTTGCTATTCATGTTAGACCAGAGACACGTCAGGAGAGATAGGGCAAGTGATAGGAAAACGTTTCAAAATACAAGAACTTGAAACCTGTTGCTCAGGTATGATCCAAGGAGTAAGAAACAGTACAAAGATATTAATGACCTATCCTCAGAATAGGCGGTCCAATTCCCAGAACCTGCCCAAACAGCTACTGTATTTGAAGTGATTGCAGCAATTGTGCTAGTGCTGCTTCCGCTTCAAAATTAACTATGCTCCATTTCATTTGCAGCAGCGACACAGTATACTTACAACTGCTTGTCCCATTCGCTTGAATGGGATAACCAAGCTGTAATTACTGTACACTGTGCTTCCTCATCAAGTGAGACACGCACAGGTAATTTTGAAGCGGAAGCAGTGCTCTCATAAGCTGAGATGGACCCCCGCTGATCTGATATTGATGACCTATGCTGAGGATAGGTAATCAATACCTTTGAAGTGCACAACCCATTTAAATGACTTGGTCTTCTTACAGATTATGTAAGGACAGCTATATGTTACCACTGCAGTCATAAACCATCTGGGAAGTATTTTCCTCCCTGTGGTGTTAGAAATAGCCTGGTAATATAAGAGACACAAAAACAGTATAGTCATTCATGGGGCAACAGGAATGGTTGTATTCTTCATATGTGTTCTCAGGAAAACGGTTATTGTTATATTCTTGTATAATTTTATTACATTGCATCTGCATTTCGTACTCACAGTTTGTTGGCTCTTCCCGTAATCTAGTGATCCGTACATCTTGTTAAGCTTCAGGTTTTACTCTGAGACTTCTTAATGTTTAGATTTCACAGCATGAAAGTTAATTTAAAAAATGGTCAGGAATTTTCCCGATGCACCTTTTTATAGAGAACCGCATAGAGAAGTTTATCACCTAATTGCTCTTGATAGTTATCTAAAAGGGTACAGAAGAAAATCACAGAACAGTTGGAATTACTGTAAAGTTTCGTTTTATTTTGGGTTTAATTGCTCCTAATTAACTGAATGTGTTAGTTTGGAAATACCTTAATGCACCTTTTGCTCATCTTTCATAAATGTTCAGTGATTTTTTTTTATTTTTAAAATCTAGATCATATTTTAATGTCTTTGTTAAGGTAGCAGTCCATTTCTGCCACTGCTCTGCTCACAAGCCTCTGTCCTGGAGGTGTGGGCCCACCTCCCGCTCCCCTCCTTGCAGGCTATGGCCTGCTTACTGGCTCAGCTTCACTAGTTCTCCCCATAGATAGTGCACTCTGCCCGTGTTCTGACTTCTGCCTGTTGTCTGGATTTGACCCTTCACTGACTGCTCAGACCCCTGTCTGATCTCCATACTGACCATGAGCTGTCCGCTCTAACCTTGGACTATTTATTGGATTGCACTTCCACTGCCTGCCCTGACCTTTGTCTAACTCTGACTATAGTTTTGTACCCTAAACCCTGTGGATCAGCAGTCAATCAAACAGAGACTACTCCAGGAGATAATAGCCTGGTAGTTCCCTCGCAGCAAAGTCCAGATCCCTGTAAAGTATTTGAAGGGTGAAAACAAGGAGACTACCAAGATAACGCCCTTAGCTGTGACCTCAAGTCAAATCTGTTCAGTAGATTTAGTGATTCAACACCCACTGAAGAACAGTTTGACGGGAGCTTTCTGGGTTCATCAATGAAAATGATGTTGGGGACCCGCATTTTACCTATACAGAACAATTACACATCTCTTGTTTACAAAGAACCTACAATTAATAAGATCTTCTAGGATACATACGAATTAATACAGAGAAATAGATGCTAGTGGTAGGTATTTGGCTTCAAAGTCATATCCAACTGGCTTGTTTTCTGCTAGACCAGTGAGTATCTTCTAGTACTCGAGTGGGTCAGTCAAGTTCTGTACAGGACCCAGTCAAGAGAAAACAGAAGGTATTGGGAACTTCAAGCTTAAAGAAGAACTCCCGCACAAAATTTTTTCTCTGACCTGTTAGAAATGTGTATGATATAATCTGTAGTGATTGTCATTTTCTTATCAGTGACTGTTTCTGTGAGTAAAAACCCCTCTTCTTATTGTAGCTGGGTCATGTGACCAACTCCCTGACCTCCAACTGACCCAGGACAGAAAGCCAGTAACTGCTCTATTCATTCCTATGGGAGCCTCACTTTCAGTCTCATAGGAATACATAGAAAATTAGACTTCCTGTCCACACATAAGTCTATGTGTGAGTTGGTGGGTCTAATTGCTGGTCACATGACACAGATAAGAAACTTCAGGATGATATAAGTCAAAAATTCAGACACTGGTAAGAAAATGACATTCACTACAGATTATATCATGTACATTTCTAGCAGGACATGGAATACATTTTTTGTCGGGAGTTCTTTAAACTAATATAGATTGATACTAGGAGGGAATATTAGCCGAATGTGCTTCAATATGTAAAATGAAATGTTATCCCAAATAGACACTCTAAAAGTACTCTTAAAAGGATTAAGTATGAAAGGACTTTTTAAAAGACCCTTACTTTGCCCATGTATTTACAATATTTAGGATGGCAGTTTAGGGGTCTGATGATAAGGTATCAAATGTAAGTAATAGGTCTACTACTGATTTTTATATTTTAGTCCCCATCTTTTCTGGCTCAATATTAAAGGTGTTGTCCACCTTTTATACCTTGATAACCTAAGTCCCTCATATAATATCTGTGAGGGTCCAACAACTGCCACTGCACAGATCAGCTGTTTATGTTATTCGCTGAATGAAACCTAAGCTGAAGTACTCAAGCATGAGTACTCAGTGGCTGGAGCCTTCTACTTCCTGATCCACTCAATGTTATATTTTCAGCCTGATGGAAGCAGCAGACAGCAGATCAATGGGGGTACTAGGTATCAGACCCCATTCAATCTAACATCCATGACTTATCTTGAAGATAGGTCATCAATATCTAAAAAATGGACAGCCCCTTTAAATCAGCACAGCACTGACAAGTCATTAGACTTCAGACTAGCAGATTAGCTTCCAATCTAACTAATGATGCTGAGATTAGTAAACACAATAGTATTAGTGGTAAATAATTGGGGTTAAATTGCTTTTTAGTTGTTTTGAGTTTCTTTAATGTGCTTTAAAGCACACTTTTAAATGGTGGAACTACATGCACAGTGCCACTAAAAGAGCAGGAAAGTCAATTTTTGGATGACTTCCCTGCATTTTATTAGCCGACTTACATTCTGGCAAGTCTTGCAGACTAGCAACATAGACCTGCTATCTGCATGATCTATTTTGAGGTTCTGCTGTCACCTGAATAGTACTCAGTACTGTATAACCGACATCTAAAGGAATTTCAATAAAGCTATTATCTAACACAAAGCACAGATTCACTCAAAACAATGAGAAGCACATAGACATGTTCATACAACTCTTTAAGAATTTTCATTTTCACATGATTCAACCCTAAAGCTGACATGACCCCAATATTATTACTAGAGAAGAATATTATGATGGTTTTAACAGAGCATAACCAATTCAAAAAGCAATTAACAGCACATTAAGTATTAAGAAAATAAAGGTCATGTTGCACTGCATTTGCCAGCTACTACATGTGTGGAAATGTATAACTGTAGGCTTTACTGCAGAAACAATACAATCTAGAAATTATATGTTGGGTCGAAAGGGGTGGAAACAATTATCTGCCACAATGGAGGATGTGGGATTTGACTTCAATTAAATTCTAGCAAAAAAAAAAAACCCAAAACACTATATAGAAATTAATCTATTGCTGTATCTATCGGTTAGAAAAAAAGAGTCAATAAATGTACCAGGAAATCAGTCTAAAAATATTTAAGGTGGTCCTTTTTTATTGTGAGGAATCATTTAGCCATCAGAATCTGCCCATACCTGATCATACTTACAACTTTTATACCATCCAGTCATTGATCTACTCGATTTCCATTTGCATTGTATTGTAAATTGGTTTGGATTTGTAGTGCAGAATCTATCACAAGGCCTTATAAGCCAATCTGGTTCATCAGGCACAATTTGGATCTCTTGTAGGTCTAGCTTTAAATTAATATTCATGCACTGCTCATAATTAGAGATGAGTGCATTGAAACTAATCAAGTTCAACCCTAATGGCAAAAAATGCAATTTTTCAGATCAGAAAACAGGAAAGATAAAGAAGGAGGATCATATGACCTCAGGCGGCGTCTGTATACACACAAGCAGTTGTTTACAAAATGTTTCAGACAAGTTATTAATGTTGTTTATTACAACCAAGAGCCATGCATTTACTAAAATCATATGTGTTGCTGTCACTTTAAGATGACTAAAATTAAATTTTATAAAAAAATAAATAAATAAGCTACATACAATCTTAGGAGACCTGAGAATGTCATCTACAACTTTTCAGGGACATTGGAGCACTTTCGATTTGGATCAAATTTATTGAGACCAAAATTGAATCACCTGTCCATTTCCACCAAATCAAATTTCAAGAAATTCCCTCATCACTACATACTACATGATTTAGATGAATCTGTCAACTGATTCAATTTAAGTCTACATCAAATCTACCCAAATTAAGAGTGCTCCAATTGGCCAATTGACACTCCGAAGTCTCCTAGGATCTCTTTCTTTTTTCACACTTTCTGAACTTATTATTACTTACATTTTCATTCTTTCTCTCTTTCTCCAAAAGTCAAAATCATCAAAAATTCGGATTCAGTTGCAACTGGAATTTTTACAGAATTTGGGTCAAACCGGATTTGTTTAGAACTGAATCGTTCATCTCTACCTGCCTTGTTTGATATTAATAAAATTTGGACAATATCCTGATATAGGGTCACATATTCTCATTTCCATTATATAAATAGTACTTGGAAGGAAGACCAGGGAGCAATAAGGTCCCTAGCTTGCCTAGACCCTGCAATGATGTTTTGTGTCTTCTGAACTCCCATGCCTGCGGGACCCTGTTATACAAATGCTAAAATTTTCTCCTACAGTTAGAGTGATTTTTTCCAAATTTCTTATACAATTTGAGGCATTTTGGACTGGATCAGAAGATGAAAACTTTACCCGCTGTCAACAAGTGTAGATTTGTGGGAAGATTTGTACCATTTTCTGGCTTCTTATTAACAATTACGTTTATAGGCTATGCTCCTAGAGGTAAACCAGAAACAATTTTCAATTTTTGTGGCGCATAATGTACAAAGGTACAATTTCAGTAATTTGTGACTTTTGAAAGGTTTTTTCTTTACAAATTGCACCTTTTTTAAAGACAAAATTCAGCACAAAACTGTTGAATGATTTCCTGTGTTTGCTTCATTATCAAGCATGTGGTCTCCCACTTAGGATAAATAAAATTGTTTGCTCTTTGCAACAAAAGTGGTGAGAGGCATTTCATTGCCCCTTACCTAACATGTCTGAATCACAGACCCAGTCAGGGTCGGATTGGGAAATAAAAGTGGCCCTGGAAAAAAAAATAAAAGCGGCCCTATGTTGTGGGCGGGACCAGATCGAGAGAAGGTCGGGCCAACATGGGTAGGCGGGGCCAGAAATACCATAGAGGGAGCAGTATATCATGCTGCAATTTTTTATTTGGCTCAGTGCAGCACAATATACTGCTACAGAACAGGCCGAAACCTCTCTAAAAGCTGCCCCTCTGTGGTGCCCAGTGCCAACTGCCATGTCCTGTCTCCCTCCTCCACTTTGCTCTAAGATATAGAGAAAGGGGATGAACAGTTAAAACATAGGCAACAGCAGAGAGGCAGCCCCACCATCAGTATTCTGACGGTCTTTCAGAGTTACCATGCAGCGTCACTTACCTCTCACATCCGGTGAAGTCTCCTCTGATCTCCCCTTTCCTCATCTTCTCCGTTAGGACCAGACAACACATGATGACATCTTCTAGCCGTGTTCCATCTCTGCAGAGTTTCACACACAGACATCTTAGCGTCCTCAAATTTCCATCATCCTCCCCACCATGGTGCCCCAACATTGTCATCCTGCTGCTACCCCCAATATACTGTAAAAATAATAATGCCCCCTATAGTGTCCCCAGTGGCAATAATGCCTGCCCCCATCAACAACAAACTGCCTATAATTCCCCCAGTAATAATGCCCTCAGTAATAGTAACCCCAGTAATGCCCCCCTGCCCCCAGTAATGTCCCTATAGTGCCCCCAGTAATGTCCCTATAATGGTCACAATAATGCCCCCTCCCACTAGTAATGTAACTAGAGAGCCCCCAGTAATTCCCCCCCTGCCCCCATTAATGTCCCTATAGCGGCCAGATCAATCCCCCCTACCCCAGTAATATCCCTAGTCACAGCAATGCACCCCACCCCAGTAATGTCACTATAGAGGCAGCAGCAATGCCCCCTGTCCCCAGTAATGTCACTATAGAGCCGCCAATATTGCCCTCCCTGCCCCCAGTAAAGTCCTTATAGTGCCCCCAGTAATGCCCAATGCCCCCAGTAATGTGCCTATAGAGCCACCGGTATTGCCCTCCCTGCCCCCAGTAAAGTCCTTATAGTGCCCCCAGTAATGCCCCCTTCCCCCAGTAATGTGCCTATAGAGCCACCAGTATTGCCCTCCCTGCCCCCAGTAAAGTCCTTATAGTGCCCCCAGTAATGCCCCCTGCCCCTAGTAATGTGCCTATAGAGCCCCCAGTAATGTCCCCCCTGCCCCAGTAATATACAGTGGTCACTTTAATGCCCACCCCCACCACCTCCTCATTGTCAAATGGCTTGTAAAAAACAAAACAAAAAAAAAAAAACAACTTACCTGAGTGTGCAGACATGCAGCAGCCTCTTCTGGCTTCTGTCCTGGAGCAGGAGGGGTAGGGATGATGACACAGCGTCAGTCGCGATGACGCTGGGAGTGGGAGGAGCCAAAGGTCCTTTGACCTGGAGGGCAGAGCAGTGCTCTCTCTCCTGCTGTCCAGTGTCAAAGGACCTGGCAGAAGGAGGTACAGGGGCGGGCCGGCACATCAGCAGGGTGGGCGGCGGCCGTCTCTCTCAGGATAATACACATACAATCCACACTTCAATACACATTGCGGCGGCTGACAGCCCTGTTGCGATCTTATTATCATGACAATGGTATGTAATGTGTATTGTAGTGTGGATTGTAATGTGTATTGTTGTGAGAGCAACGGCCGCCGCCCGCCCTAATTACCCCGACTCAAACCATGCCGGCCCACAACTTGCTTCAAGCCATCGGCCCACCGGGAAGTGTCCCGGTGGGGTACATTGCCAATCCGCCCCTGGACCCAGTGCTTAAATAAAGCTCCAAAATATTGTCCAATTAATACCATAACATTGCCACAATACCATACTTTTTTTTTTTAAACAACTTACAGTACTTAAAGGGAATCTGTTTTATGGTGTCCTAAGGGCAAAATAAAATAGTGACAGGCTTCCTTAGCAAAATGTTGGGTCACTTTCTTTAATTGACCCAGCCATTTTACCAAAAATGTGTATTGAACAGCTCCAGCTCATGCTGATGAGTCCCCATATCCATGATTTCCTAGCTTTCCATGCCCACCTGCTGCTGATTCATTATTTTTTTAAGTGCTGAAATCGTACTGTCATAAAGTACTTGTTATTTAACATTTATCACAATTGTACTGTATTCAAATAGTACCCCTATACACAAATAATGCTAGTAAAGTGTCTAAATAATACTGCCACACAATGCTAAATACCACCATACCATGCTCACTTAAAATATCACTCTTTACTGCAATAGAATCTCAGTAGCTCAGTGCAATGCCCAATAACATCATTAGACCTCAGTAAACTGAATGCCATACAGTTTTCAGTCGCCACTGCTCTGTAGTTCTGTGTACATGGTCCAGCAATCATTAGACTTGACAAAAAAATGTAATGCATGGTCAACACTGACTTTTTGTTCTGCTCTTTGTGAGGAAGAATTTGGATGTGGGTGGTCAGTAAAATTGCCATGCTGTACTGTTTGGCATAAGCGACTACAATTACCCACAAGGTTATTTTCTAATTGTTTATCCCTCATTGCTTTGTTTGTGCTAATTACAATACATTTGCAGGTGTGTCCGCAAACACAGTAATCTCCATCAGTTTTTCTATCTGATAATTGTCATTTGAAATTATTTTCTGGTTTACAAAGCTATTGACTCTACACCATGTTCCAAATTATTATGCAAATTGGATTTAAGTGTCATAAAGATTACATTTTTTGTTTTTCAATGAAACTCATTGATGGTATTGTGTCTCAGGGTTCTTTGGATCACTGAAATCAATCTCAGATACCTGTGATAATTAGTTTGCCAGGTGAGCCCAATTAAAGGAAAACTGGATGTTCCACAATATTAAGCAGGCCACTGTTTTCAAGTAAAATGGGAAAGAAAAAGGATCTCTCTGCTGCCGAAAAGCATCAAATAGTGCAATGCCTTGGACAAGGGATGAAAACATTAGATATTTCACGAAAACTTAAGTGTGATCATCGTACTGTGAGAGATTTGTGGCTTATTCAGAGCTCAGACGTGTTCGTGCTGATAAAGGCAGAATGAGGAAGGTTTCTGCCAGGCAAGTTCATCGGATTAAGAGAGCAGCTGCTAAAAAGCCATTACAAAGCAGCTGCTGGTGCCTCTGGAGTCCCTCGAACCTCAAGGTGTAGGATCCTTCAAAGGCTTGCCGTGGTGCATAAACCTACTATTCGGCCACCCCTAACCGGTGCTTACAAGCAGAAATGGTTGCAGTGGGCCCAGACATACATGAAGACTAATTTTCAAACAGTCTTGTTTACTGATGAGTGTCGAGCAACCCTGGATGGTCCAGATGGATGGAGTAGTGGATGGTTGGTGGATGGCCACCATGTCCCAACAAGACTGCGACGTCAGCAAGGAGGTGGAGGAGTCATGTTTTGGGCCGGATTCTTGGGGAGAGAGCTGGTAGGACCCTTTAGGGTTCCTGAAGGTGTGAAAATGACCTCTGCAAAGTACATATGTAGAGTTTCTGACAGACAACTTTCTTCCATGGTACAAAAAGCAGAAACGTGCCTTCAGAAGCAAAATCATCTTCATGCATGACAATGCACCATCTCATGCTGCAAAGAATACCTCTGTGTCATTGGCTGCTATGGGCATAAAAGGAGATAAACTCATGGTGTGGCCACCATCTTCCCCTGACCTCAACCCTAGAGAGAACCTTTGGAGTATCATCAAGCAAAAGATATATGAGGGTGGGAGGTAGTTCACATCAAAACAGCAGCTCTGGGAGGCTATTCTGACATCATGCAAAGAAGTTCAAGCAGAAACTCTCCAAAAACTCACAAGCTCAATGGATGCAAGAATTGTGAAGGTGATATCAAAGAAGGGTTCCTATGTTAACATTAGAGATGAGCGAACGTGGTCGAAACGAGCACTGTACCGCTCGGCTCCCCTGCGCTCGCATATGCACAGGCAGCCGCTTCCGTCCTCCTGAGTGCGAGCGCAGGGGAGCCGAGCGGTACAGTGCTCATTTCGAGCACGTTCGCTCATCTCTAGTTAACATGTAACTTGGCCTATTAGGATGTTTTGGATTTAAATAGCTTTTTATTTCAGTGAATGTGACCTCCTAATGCTGCAAATTCCACAAATGAGCATCTTCAGTTCTTAAAAACATATAAAATGTTTAGAAACTCTACTGTGCATAATAATTTGGAACAGTGCATTTTGAGTTTTTTTTTATTTTTTACGAATATACTGTTATTCGTAAATAAAATTTGATGTATACTCTAACGGGTGATGACTTTTATTATACTGACTGTCATTTGCACTGACCGTTTAGGAAAATCAGAGATAAATATCATTTGAATAATAATTTGGAACATGGTGTATATATGCAGTAAATATGTCCAAAAAAATTGCACCCTACAATAATAATCTTTATTTATATAGCACCGACATATTCTGCAACGCTTTACAATGAGGGGTTTCATGTACAAACAGTCATAAACAGAGATGAGCGAATCGATTTGTTGATTCATATGGAATCTTGGGAATTTTTCTATTCGAATATTAGGTGATTCGCTTCGGTTTTGTAAGCATTCGCTACGTAGTTTGTCCTATAAATTATACGCTATAGCTACGTATAAGTTACTCTATACGCTGTTGCGTACAAATTCAATTCATTAGCGATGCAGACTCCTCCACGGTAGCTCCGCCCCTTTCTCCAGTGCGCGAGGAAGATGAGGCAACCTAGGCAATTAAGATGGCGACACAGTGAGGCCCTGACTGGGGATTTCATGGTGTGGGGCACCGACCCCTAAGGAGAAGGAACCGGAGGAGAGCTACGTCTCTCAATATGTCCGGCAGCCTAAGAAGTCGGTTGAGGTGCCCGCTGAGGTGTTCACTCCGCTGGCTGACACGGCGGAGGCGGCAGGAGTTCCCACTCCGCCGCGGACGGACTACTCCCTTCAGCAAAATTCAATGGTCCCCGAGGCTGTCACCCAGAATGCCTTGACCCTCTGGGAATACAAAAAGTTGGTAGAAGAGTGGGTTGTACAAATTCACAGATTCCTCGAACAAGGAGGAGAAAGGTATACACCACTGGTAGCTATAGTCACAGTGAAAATGTGGCGCTAAAATGAAAACAAAAAAACTTTATTAAAGAAGAATAATTCTAAAAGGCGTGATGGTCCATATAGACATAAATAGAACATATTATTTTGGATACATGCCACTGGTTAATAGCTGAACCCGTCAGGTTTGGTGCTTCTCATATATAAGTCACCAATTGCGGGTCAGGAAAGTAGCTGAAGCAAGAATATGTACATACGGGGCATGTACTATCGCACATATGTGGTGCACAGAGACAGAGCTGTGCCAAACACAATTATTCAGTTGTGCCAACAGTCATCACCCCTCCTGAATACATCAATGCTTCAGGACGGAAGCCAGAGGTGCTATTAATAAATTAGTTTGCCCTGCCTATCAGTGTGGTGGGTCATAATGGGCTCGACGCGTTTCGATTACTCTTCAGGAGCCTGACCTATTGTCCCATATGTATAAGCGAATTATAAAGCATATTTTAGGCAGAAACTAATAGCAGGACGCTGCGCACGCCCTATTACATGCACACACAGCGTCTCTGGCACTACTGGCACTAGGACGGCTGTAAGGCGCCTTCCGCACATTGGATAATTTATCTATTCAAAAGACCCCGCCTAAAAAGATGATACGCCGATGGAAACGAGACGTCTGCGAACAGGCGTGTCTAACGGTCACGCCTCCAGCGTCTCAGAGACCAATCTCAGAACAGCGTATCTCTGTTGACAAAACAGTGATACATTGTCACTGACACACGGGGAAAATTCATAGGCGGATATGAAGTTAATTAGTCGCAGGAGACATAACAGGAGGTAATAGTAATTAGCAGCTATACCAAACATACCCACGCAAGCGTTCTCTCAAAAATCAGAAAATTGAGAACGGGCGCTCGTGCATATAGATAGCTGCACAGCATGCAAGGTAGTGCAAAGATGAAGCTGAATACAATATGACATGGACGGGCCAACCACAAAACAGGCGCACGTATAGAAGCAATGTATTAAGTGAAATAAATCAAAACACAAAATACCGTACAGAACTACTAATCGCTTTTTACAGAGACACATAGTTAGTGTACCAAAATGGAGAAATCAAGTCAAAAACCAATCAAGTTAAAGGAAGCAAACATAGGAAATGTGGTCATTAAGACCATTAGGACACACAGTCCCAAGACGAAATGTCCACTGTGCTTCCTTTTGAAGAATCCCCTTGTTCAGGTCACCACCACGAATGGAGGGCTTAATGATCTCAATACCCTGGAATTTGACAAAACCAGCGGCACCCCTATGCTGCTCCATAACATGGCGTGCAATGGACGTGTCAGCACCATTGCATATGTCATTGAGATGCTCTCCAATACGTCTGCGGAATTCGCGTAAGGTCTTACCAACATATTGTGCCCCGCATTTGCAGGTCGCCAAATACACCAGACCCATAGATTTGCAATTAATGAATGTCCTAATGGTGTATGTACGTGATGTGTGCATGCTTCTAAATGTACTGCCTGTTAAGATTAAACTACAGGCAATACAATTGCCGCATCGAAAAGTACCCTTCAGAGGGTGATCCAGCCAGTGAGAGGAATGGACAGACGGCGCATATAGGCTATGGACCAGCCAGTCCCTGATGTTCCTGCCTCTGCGATAAGTGATTGCAGGATGATTGCCAACCAAATGCCCTACATCTGGGTCAGCTTGTAATATCCCCCAGTATGTGGCCAAAATCTCCCTCATAGGACCAGATGCATCATCAAAGTTGGCTATAATACGGATAGTATCAGAATCCGATTGTCTCGCATTGGGGGTAAGCAATGATTTTCTATCTGCCCCCAGGGCATGCTGGTATGATTGTTTTAGAACTGTGGATGGATAACCCCGCTGCTGAAATCTCATTCGCAGGTCAGCAGCAGCACCCCGAAAGTCCTTAAAGTTACTGCAGTTCCGTTGTACCCTAAGATATTGGCCCTTAGGTATGCCACGCCTAAGGGGTAATGGGTGATGACTATGCCAACCTAAAAAGTTATTGGTGGCTGTCTTTTTACAGAATAGACGGGTGCCAATGTTACCATCCACATTCTTGTAAATCGTGAGATCAAGAAAATTGATCTCAGTGAGATGGGTTTCATAGGTAAAAAAGAGACCCCATTCATTGCTATTAAGAACTCTGACAAAGTCCGAGAATGATGCAGGGCAAAACAACCTCCCTTTCCCATCCGCCTAGATATAAATTAGCGTATGTAGGGGCGCAGGGACTCCCCATGGCCACACCTCTTTTCTGATCATAGACCTTCCTATCAAATATGAAGGTATTGTGCTCCGATATAAATCTCAATAACTGGAGCACAAAATCATTGTGTGGCCATAGGTGAGTACCCCGCTCATTTAGGAAGGAGGCCACCACCTCACAGCCTTTCCCATGTGGGATCGAACTGTACAACGCCTCCACATCGAGACTTGCTAGTATGACATCATGCTCAACATGGAGACCATCCATTTTATTGATGACCTCCATGGAGTCCCTAGTGTACGATGGGAGGGAGGTGACAAATGACCTTAGGGTGCGATCCACATACATGCTAACATTTTGGGTAAGGCTATCATTGCCAGAAACAATTGGCCTCCCTTTTAGCGGATCAACACCCTTATGGATTTTTGGTAACCCATAGAAGCATGACATCTGCGGATGTTTAGGTAGCAGAAAGTCAAATTCGGATTTATTAATAAGCTTCCAACAGAGAGCGTCATTAAGAATGCACTTCAGCTCAGCAGTATGAGCCGAAAGTATGCCTGAGGGTATGACCTCATAGCACTGCCGGTCATTAAGAATCCTAAGGCACATCTGTTCGTACTGTGCCTGGTCCATAATAACCACGTTACCTCCTTTGTCGGAGGGTTTAATGACGATGGATTGGTCAAATTCCAACATTAAGAGGGCCTGCATCTCATTATGTGTCATTATTTTTGCCCGATCTAAACCCCACAAGGGGCTTAAGCTGGTCCACTACCACCTTCAAAAATACATCCATTGGCGTATTATCCCCAATGGGTGGATTCTTTGTAGAGGTGGGTCTAAAATCAGTGAACGGACCTTCTCCTGGAGATCTGTTACCCTCTTCCCATAGCTCTGCCAACAGCTGAACATCTGGGAGATCAGACTCATCAATACCCAGCTCAGCATATTGGACCCTATTATGTGTGGCATAAAATTTCCTCCACTTTAATTTCCTCACAAATAAGTGGAGGTCTTTAACCCATGAGAAGAGGTCAAATTTGTTGGTAGGAACAAAGGAGAGGCCCTTGCTGAGAACCCCCATTTCAACTGCAGTGAGGGTTTTTTTGGACAGGTTGATGATCTATAATTCATCGGTTTTGTGTAAGCACATATTGGATGACCCGTCTATCTCCTGTCTCGAAGAAGATAGTCGGGTTGTGCAGGTTTTGGAGCACCCACGGTCCAGTGACCCCAAGCTGGAGCGCCGAAGGGGTACCGTTATTTGGTTCAGCGTGGAACAGGGAGTAGGTTTTATCGGCGATGAGGAGACTGCGGAAGAATTATACGTAAACCGCCGTTATGTAAAGCGGTCGTAACTTCCGCCCGTCCGCCACAATCTCCACGCAGGGGATTACGTGGAGTATACCCCCATGAAGAGCCTCCAAGGCCCCTTTGCTACTTAAGCGACCAGCTACTCCTGCAGCGCCCCCAGAAGACTGGAGTGAGGAGGCCCAGGCCGCAAGAAGAAGCTCGGTGTTCCCATGAGACCAATGATGGGACTATGCAATCTGAGGAGAAATCACAAGCTCAGCTGGAACCCCTGATACCAGATTTGCCAACGCCGCCGATCCTTCATGTGGGACAGATGACCACCAACAGTTTCGTGTACCAGCCATCGGTGGTACAATACCAACTGCCATGGCAGGTGCAGGCCGCACAGTCCGCCGCTCGCGGAAGACCATTACCAGAGCCCTTAAAGCCGTAGATTCTGTCACCTTGTATGTCGGCGGGAGGATCTGGCCAGTACAAGGTACATGGGCAAGGCCCAAGTTGCCATGGCCCTTGCCAGTGTGACCGCCTGGTCACTACCAAGACCATCCCTGAGAGGTCAGTGGGGGTCTGCTGCTGCAGCCAGTGTCGCTTTCATGAGGCAGGAGCGCCCTCTTATTCTTTTAGCTCCAGCAGCAGTGAAGAGGGACCTGCTAGCCTAAGGATCCTGCAGCTTTTATGGAGCCACAACGTGGCTTAACCTGAAGGGTGAGCACTAGTTGGCGTGTGTTTTTATTTTTGTTGCCCTGTGTTTGTCCTCACCCAGATGTACATGGATTGTCAGGACTCCCCCATCAAAAAAAAAGTTTTAACCAAGTTGCGCAGATGTGCGCCTCATCCCTTGTTTCCCCCTTATCAAGTTATTGGGGAGCCCCTGAAAGAGGGTTTTTTAAGGAACCTTTGCTGCTATTTTTTTCCCCATTTACAGTAGATTACAATTACCTATGTGGATTACAAATTGCAACTGAGTTTTGGGACTCTGTTCCAGTTGTATGACAAGCGTCAGAAGAAAAGAGACTTAAACATGTCCGTGAGCATACGGGCATCCACGTAGGTGATATTTAAAATGTTTTACATTATACCTTATAATGTATTTGCACTATATTGTTAGCACTGGATTGTTTGCACTAATGTTTTTACCTTTCAGCAACGTTTTCAAGTATGTTGCCCATTGTGTGTATTTCTTTACAGGTACCACAATTTGTCCTCATATTCACTTTATGTATGTGGATGGTATGTACTATGCACTTGCCAGATAGACGCACTTACTTGTTCTACCTCATATATACATACTGCCTTTGAGGGCGATTCAGATCTGACCATTTACGCTGATCTTGCCCAGATCTGCAAGGGTGTTGAAACGATGGCGCAAGCCTCGGATCACCTGCTGGATCACCTCCTTTTTATGCTGGTTCGGGTGGCGGTGTGTGTGCCATCGTAAATCGTAATCCTGGCGGTCCATCAGCCGCACTATGTATTTCAGTTGTGCAGCAGGGCCTCTCGTCGTGCATGCCTGCGTATTATGTAATCACGTAGACAATAGTACGCTGAGGATTTGTACGCTATTGTACACTC
>ONZH01022919.1:0-10000 GCA_900303285.1 Rhinella marina
CTCTGAATTACTTACTAAGCAGTCGGCGGGCAGCTCCCAGCCTCACTGCTCACAAAGACCCTCCCTCCTCTCCCACACTTAGGCATTTAGGAGATCGTACTTTATCTTACTATGAACAAGCAAGCTGCCGGTCCTGCTGCCCTTCCATTATGAAAGGAGATAGTGCTGCAGCGCAGGCAGCTTGCGGGGGTCACCAGCTTAGTTTTACACTGTATGTAAGGTGTCAACAAGGAAGAGAGGACCAGCTGAAGTAGCCACAACCCTCCGTTTACTTAGGAGAAAGGGACAATTTCTCCAAAGCAAACATCAGGACTAGCTTCAGCACTCCGTCCTCCCCCCCCCTCCTCTGTGCTGTGGCAGTATCCTTCATGAGTGAGGAGGGGGCGGAGTCAGAGGAGCCGAGGCAGCAGCAGGGAATAATGGAGACCCTGGACCTCATGGCTTCCTACTACATACAGCAGGACTGGGTAAGTGGGAGTGAAACTGCAGCCCTAATGCATATCTTTGGTCCCCCTGTTGTTTCTGCTGCCCCTTACACACCTCTGCCCAACAGAGCTTATAGGCACTGCCACTTATGTCTCCCAGTGCCCCACCACCTCTCCTCAGTCTTATTTCAAAATTTCCCAGCCCCACTTACCCCACTTAGTATATAAATGTCTATGGAAGATATATCATTGCAGTAGTGTTATCCAAGTGGCAGCTGATATCAGTCATAGGATCTACATGTATCTGATGGTCATATCAGCTAATATCAGTTACATGGATGTAAATGTCTCTTGAGGTTATACCATGGCAGGAGCATTATAAGAGGAGCCCCTGATATCAGTCATATAGGATCTACATGTCTCTGGTGGTCATATCAGTGCTGGAGCGTTATAAGAGGAGCGGCTGATAGAGGTCACATATGATGTAATGTCTCTGGTGGTCATATCAGTACTGGAGCGTTATAAGAGGAGCGGCTGATATCAGTCACATGTGATGTAATGTCTCTAGAGGTTATATCAGTACTGGAGCGTTATAAGAGGAGCGGCTGATATCAGTCACATATGATGTATTGTCTCTGGAGGTTATATCAGTACTGGAGCGTTATAAGAGGAGCGGCTGATATCAGTCACATGTGATGTAATGTCTCTAGAGGTTATATCAGTACTGGAGCGTTATAAGAGGAGCGGCTGATATCGGTCACATATGATGTAATGTCTCTGGAGGTTATATCAGTACTGGAGCGTTAGAAGAGGAGCGGCTGATATCGGTCACATATGATGTAATGTCTCTGGTGGTCATATCAGTACTGGAGCGTTATAAGAGGAGCGGCTGATATCGGTCACATATGATGTAATGTCTCTGGTGGTCATATCAGTACTGGAGCGTTATAAGAGGAGTGGCTGATATCAGTCACATATGATGTAATGTCTGGAGGTTATATCAGTACTGGAGCGTTCAAAGCCATAGCAACTGGCCTTTAGCAAGTATGATTGATGTTCCCCACTGCTCTAAGATGTTCCCTGATGTTCTTTCCAGCTACCACTACCTTACTAGATGTGATATACTTGCCCTGCAAGAATAAGTCTAGACAAAAATCAGGGGTGTGATGTGCGTGTGATGTGCTTCTGTCCAGCAGGGGTACAGTTTTTTTCTGCCAGAGGAGGAACCTTGACAGGAGTGTGGCATTCCAAGTAGCCCAACAGGCATCACTTGAGCTTGACTTGGTGGGTACATAAAACTCTGACAATATAATTTCAACCTATTTACCATAATTTTAATAATGAACAGTAATGTTTATATTTATCTTGCAGACTGTACACTAATCAGGTGTACTCTGTGTACTCTAGAGGTATTATATATGTCATCATTGACACTTGGTAAGTATTTTTTAATTATAAAGGAAACCTGTCATGTCAGAATTTGAATATAATAAATATCATTCTATATAATTATAAACAGCTAAAAATTACCTTAGATTGATATCACATAAACCAGTCACAGATGATGTAATGTCTCTGGAGGTTATATCAGTACTGGAGCGTTATAAGAGGAGCGTCTGATAGAGGTCACATATGATGTAATGTCTCTGGAGGTTATATCAGTACTGGAGCGTTATAAGAGGAGCGGCTGATATCGGTCACATATGATGTAATGTCTCTGGAGGTTATATCAGTACTGGAGCGTTATAAAGAAAAGAAAAAGCTTGATATCGGTCACATATGATGTCTCTGGAGGTTATATCAGTACTGGAGCGTTATAAGAAGAGCTGATATCAGTCACATGTGATGTCTCTGGAGGTTATATCAGTACTGGAGCGTTATAAGAGGAGCTGATATCAGTCACATATGATGTATCTGGATGTTATATCAGTACTGGGGCGTTATAAGAGCAGCTGATATCAGTCACATATGATGTAATGTCTCCGGAGGTTATATCAGTACTGGAGCGTTATAGGAGGAGTGGCTGATCATCAGTCACATATGATGTAATCCTCAAGCCATATGATGTAATGTCTCTGGAGGTTATATCAGTACTGGAGCGTTATAAGAGGAGCGGCTGATATCAGTCATATATGATGTAATGTCTCTGGAGGTTATATCAGTACTGGAGCGTTATAGGAGGAGTGGCTGATATCAGTTATATATGATGTAATGTCTCTGGAGGTCATATCAGTACTGGAGCGTTAGAGCGGCTGATATCAGTCACATAGGGAGGTTCTCTGCACTGGAGATATGTGATCCTGGGGAGCACTGTGCGACTGAAGACCACTACCCAGACCCCGATGATAGCGAACAGTAGAATGCATTAATTCACTTGTGTGCCTTTGAATACCTTCCCCCATTATTTAATTATATTTTTATAGAATTTTTTTCTATATGTAAATATAAATCATATTCTATTGACCAACATGGTGCTTTTTTACTTTCTGTAATTGTCTAAGGCTACTTTCACATTAACGGTAGGGGTGAACAGCTTGCCTAATCCGTGCTGCCGCTAGTGCAGGAGCGCGGCCGAAACTTCTCTCCGTCCCTATTTACTATAATTGGGGCTGGTTGAATTTCCCACTGCAGTACGGCAAACATGCTGAGAGGCGGCTGGACTAAAATCACATCATGTTGTAGTATTAGTCTGGCTGCCTCCCGCCATGTTTGCCATCCAGCGGCTGGAATTTCTTCCCACCCTCTTTATAGTGAATGGGGATGGAGCGTACTTCCGGCCCTACATACGCACTAGTGGCAGCACTGATCCAACAGGCTGTTCACCCGCCAGAACAGTATGCCAGACACCCGTGCCACTAGTGTGAAAGTAGCCTTAGTTTTTCGTTATTGACCTAATATGATTTTATAAAATGTAATGGACTAGGACAGCACCGTTGCATTTTACATCATAAATCTGCATAAAGCCAGTAGCACTATCACTATGGCTAGGTAAACCTTATCAGTCCTTTAGCAAAAAATTATAAAAAAATAGTTATTAATATATTAAAAAAATGTAGTACATTTTAGTATAGAGAATTAAAATTTCAAGTATTTCCAATCTACGTGGGTGAATAAACTTCATCATTTTTTTGAGTGCTGCCTTCCCTGCGATTTCTTGTGACCGTGTGAGAATTTGGATTGAGTCTCCTGTTGGCGTGCACCCGATAGTTTATTTTTCAAAATACATTTTTAATTTTTTGTATTTTAGTTTGCATTTGTGCAGTGCTGCTCCAAACATTGATATTTCCAATCTACGTGCATATCTTAGTTGAGCTGTAGTACAATAAATTGGTTATATGAATATTCTAGTGGTCTAAGTGACAGTATATATTTTATTTTTATGATTTTCATACTGTCTATTGTTTTATTACAGAGTAAATAAAAAATGATATTTCCAGAGTCAGACATTCCCTATCATTCTGATGAGGAGGTTAGTTTTCCTTGCTTGAAGGATTAATTGAGGAGGAGAACATATTAATTTAGTCATACATCATGTGAATTTTCTCTCGCATATTTCCATAATGTTTATTTATATTATTTTTATTTATTATTTATATTAAAACAAACCTAACATCAGCCAAAAAATAAAATAAAAACATAACACTCATGAGCCAACATGTAAATGTAAAAGTGCGAACCAGCATCATGATCATTGCAGTCCAGGACTTGAGAAATGTCAAATCAACTAGATATTGTCTGTCCCTGCCCATTTGCTGATGAATGACAATATTATCCTTACTTTTATGACATGAATGTCTGTTATCAGCCAATGGGTAGGGAGAGCATGAGTTTTTGAATAACAGAGTATTCTATGGTCGATTTTATTCTCTAAGTGATATCTTGCAATGAATATCAAAATAGTACTTTGAGAATGTTTACTGTATATTTGTTCTATAAGACGGACTGGCCCATAAGACGCATTTTATTTTTATTTTTGGGATTTAAAAAAATTTCAAGAGACATCATGTCAGACCACCACTCAGACCCCCAATTTTATTCTCACATCAGCTGACAGCACCAATCTGACCCCAGTGTGATTAAGCCCCAGTCAGACCTCAGACAAGAGGCCCATTGCTTCTCATCAGCCTCCAGCCACAAAGCATATAAAATCTGCTTACCTCTTCTGCTCTGGATGCAACCGCTTATCACCTCCAGCATGATCTTCTACATCTTGCCATCGCATGTGCTGTGAACTGACACGTAGAACATAAGGTCACAGAGCACACTCGCGCTGTGAGCGGCCACTGCACAGCCAACAGCCAAGGACCAGGGATTGTTGAGTACATAGCCTTCACCCCTTCCTGTTCTTGGGCTCTAATGAGAGCCTCCACAGTAGAAGCTCTCTTTGGTATTCACCTCACCACACAAGATGCTCGTGCATTATTCCTTATTTTTTTTTTTTATGACTTACATATATTACCCTTGCTAATTAATCAGAAATATTTCCTCTTATAACATATATTTATAATTACAGGTTGATACAACTGGCCAAGGAGAGATTGCAGATACTAACACTGCAGATGACATGCCATTTTCATATTCAACAACAAATGCTATAGTGCCAAAAGCGTTGCAGAGTTTAGAAGCTTCCAGTTCTACTGAAGTGAGTATATTTATTTACAACAGGGATTGAAAATTGCCACTGAAAATCTGTCAGCTGATGAGCAGGGATTGTTGAGTACATAGCCTTCACCACTTCCTTTTCCTCTTGTACTAATGAGAGCCTCCACAGTAGAAGCGCTCTTTAGTATTCACCACACAAGATGCTGGGAAATGTTTCCATTACTTTTTATAGAAAAATTAGTGACTTACATATATTACCCTTGCTAATTAATCAGAAATATTTCCCTCTTATAACATTTATTTATAATTACAGGTTGATACAACTAGCCAAGGAGAGATTGCAGATACTAACACTGCAGATGACATGCCATTTTCATATTCAACAACAAATGCTATAGTGCCAAAAGCGTTGCAGAGTTTAGAAGCTTCCAGTTCTACTGAAGTGAGTATATTTATTTACAACAGGGATTGAAAATTGCTATCAAGTAGGGCTACAGCTATATATTTTAGTATAATTTTTGCCTAATCCACTACTCATATAAGAAATAAATAAAAATAAACATTTCCTTTATACTAAATCATCCCCACCCCCATCCCCAGTGTGGCATTGGTCTTCAGCATCCTCAGCCCACTCCATGCCATAATTTTTCCATAGTGACATCATCTCCCCCATGTTCCTTCTGTCTCTGTGGTATTAGTTTCCCCCAAGTTCCATCACTTATCTGTGCCATCAGTTCCCACTGAGTGCAATACGCTGCCCCCAATGCCGACAGTCCTCTGTGACATAATCTCCCCCATATCCAGCTTCTAGGCATCATTCCCCAGCATAACTGAAGAACCTAGCTATTCTGTAGGTAAACCATTGACACTCCAGAGCTCTGCTTGGCTCTTCTTTGTGTAATGCAGTCCTCAGGACAATAAATATATTTTAATGTTGATTGAGTGCTGACTTGCACTATGTTCTGTCATTGTGTCAGGATACAGTTCATCGCGTTGCGGGCTGGTGGATGAGCATGTAGTGTGAACATTAGCAAGCATTTCACAGAAACATTGTGGTCACATGACACAAAATAATCCTATATTAGAACAAATGTAAAGGATGAATTCCCAGTTTTGAGATGATTTACATATGAAGTAATTGTACTAGCCCAGGGATGCCCAACCTACGGCCCTCCAGATTTAGCAAAACTACAACTACCAGCATGTCTGGACAGCCTACAGCAGGGCATGATGGGAGTTGTAGGTTTACAACGGCTGGAGGGCAGCAGGTTGACCATCTTAGTAGTAGCCATATAATAAAGTACAAATTTTTTTTTTTTAATTTGCAGCTTCAAGAATTACTAAAAAATATGAGGATTAAATACAGTGGTGATGCTAGTAAGTCGCCTTGCTTTCCAGCGAACCCGCTTCGTCATCAGAATCATAAATATATAGAGTTCGACAATCTACCTGTCGAGGAACGGATTGGAAGAAACAACTGGTGCAGATGCACTAAATGTGTTGTTATGCCCACAAATGTTGAATCTATTTGTTGTAGAGAAATTGAGAATGCAATCCCTTTTACCACAGGCTTTAATTGCATCACAGAGCATGAATTTTTTTATTTATTTTGTAATCGGGCAGACACAGTAGAAATCGCAATGAGGGCCATTGGGGAAGTGAGGAGACCACCTATTACAAAGGAAAAAAATAGGTAAGTACACAAGCCTTTTTTAATAGAATATGTAAGACTACTTTCAGACTAGGGTTTTAGCTGAATACTTTAGGGCTAAAAAAAAAACGCTTCCATTGCTGATAATAGACCCGTCTGCATCTGTTATGAACAGATTTAGTTCAATGCAAAGAAGGATACGCTATGAACACCATTGAAAGTCAATTGTGAACGAATCCATCTTGATCGGCATCCTATGACGGAAAGAAAACTGCAACTTGCAGTATTTAGCTGTCCAGTATGATAACACAACAGGAACCAAATGCATTTTGGAGCACTGCGTTCTGTTCAGTTCAGTACCAATTGATAACGAATGATGACTAAATGGAAGCATTTTTCTCAGGTATTTAGACCCTATTACGGATCTAAACACCGAAAAACATAAGCGCTAGTTTGGAAGTAGCCAAAGAGGATAAATAATTAATTTGTGGCACGAGCAGATATAATACAAAGTGGTCATGTTGTTATGCAATCTGCTGACATGAGGATTAGAACAGATTTATATAAACGATATCTGTAGATAGATATGATGTAGGTGTTATTATAAAGATAATAGGACATTTTCTACACTTGAGTGAGCCAAACATAGCCTATTGAGGCCATAGACTATAATGGGGCCTAATATGTTTTTGCACAAATCAATATTTTAGAAGGTGATACTAAAGTCCTGCCTGCATGTACTACATTAAAAATACATTAAAAAAATTCTAATTTCTTCCTATGAGTGTAACAGTGGGGTGTGCGTTAATTCGACTCTTTCCTGCTAATTTATGTGCTGAATACGTCATTACTAGAGATGAGCGAACGTGCTCGTAATGCATCTGGATCCGTGGGCGAAGGCATCTGGATCCGTCCTCCTCACCTGAGGGATCCGGGTGCCTGCGCGCAGGGGAGCCGAGCGCTACAGTGCTCGTTACGAGCACGTTCGCTCATCTCTAGTCATTACCTTTCCCATTCTCCTGTCACAGAGCACGAGAACCGAAATTATGAATGGATATGTTGAAAAAAAGCAAAAAATTTTTTAAAAAAACCTAAAAAGTTATAAATATATATATATATATATATATATATATATATATATATATATATCCTATTATTTATTACCCTAAATAATTTTTACATTTTTTTTTAGGCATCTTAGAAAAACTGCCTACAGAGCATTTACGGCATGGATACACGGCTACTTAGGGATAGGAAACCGTCGCCCAATTCCTTCTTGTGTGGTGACAAAAGTCCGTGGGGCGTTTCCTGATCCAGATGGGAGTTATGTAGGGTTCATTCCCTACAACGATCCACCTGCAGAGTTTATGGCGTTCGAATTATAAAATGTTAGAAAAAGTTTTATGTTTTCCTGTCCAATAGTTACAGAGGTTGTCTGTGTTCACAGCTGAAATTTGAAAAACCCATAGTTTCTAACAGCCACCACCCCTGAGATGAGTATCAGAGTACTTTGTCCATCCAGTCATGTACCAGGCTATTCATAGGGCTTCTAGGTGGCCTCTTCTGCACAGTATTGAGTGCAGCAAAAGCACTGATGGGCGGGCTTTAGCTCTGAGAGTCTGTAAAGCGGGCTATAGCAGCGCTAAATCAGGCCTATCATAGCCTTTGATGACAGTGAATACACTGGTGGGTGTAAGCATCTGCTTAGTGGTGTAATAATATTGAAAAACAGTCCCTTTCCCTGCAGGATTGATCACTGGACAAGGGAGAGCAATGGAGCATAAAATACTCTGATAACATCAGGTGCGCTGCCTGTGGGAAAACTTGGGTATCTCCAGGTTCAGCTGGGAACACAGAAAACCCTTTAGGGCTCATGCACACAAAAATGTGCCAACCGTGCCCATGCTGTAGTCCGCAAACTGTGGTCCGCAATGCACAGGCACTGACCGTGGGGCCACCGCATGCGGATTGCGGACCCATTCACTTGAATGGGGTCCTTACCGCAAAAAAGTAGTGCTTGCGCTACTTTTTTGCGTTGCGGGGGCACAGTCAAACACCATCCGCATCTCCTGGATTGCGGACCCATAGAAGTGAATGGGTCTGCAATCCGTGATGCGGGCTGCACGTGTCTGGTGCCCCTGTATTGCGGACCTGGCGTATGCGGTCCACAATACGGGCATGGCCGGCACACATTCGTTTGTATGAGCCCTTAACCTGTTTGCAGATTCAGTGGTGAGCTTGCCGGAAGACTCATAATAAATGTGACAGAATTCCATGTTATGGGCATAAAGTTCTTTACAGGTTCCATTTTATTTATTTTATTGACAGATTTATATTATATTTTTATTATTATTTATTATTATTATTTTGTATTATTGAAATGTTACCCAAATTGTGGGATGTCTAATCTAGGGATTAGGCTTGTTTATGGCTTTGTTAAAAAAATGTCTATGTACGATTGTTCAGATTTCAGGCCTTGTTCACTATAAGTCTCCTACTATAAAAGAGTAAACATAGCCTAAGACTAATGTTTATTTGTAGAGATGAGCGATTATCATATAAGTTCTTGTTCTGGCTGTGGGATATGCAGGATTCCGTTACCACGAAGCATAAAAAAACTGACAGTATGCATAACTAAATGCCTTTAGAAGCATTCCATTATTCATTCCGTCATAATAGAAGTCTATGGGCTGCATAACGGATCTGTCCGTTCTCGGTTATGCAGGCCGTAGAATTCTATTTTGATGGAATGTAGAACAGAATGCTTTTAAAGGCATTTAGTTATGTATACTGTAATAGAATTGAATTATGGTCCATGGTAATGGAATCTATAAAGCAATTCAGTATATACCACAACCCGTACACGAATGTAAATATATGAAATTGGCTTATTACAGAAATTCTGATCATCAGACTTCTTCTCTAGCCCGAACATGCTGATGATGGGCACTTTCACACTAGCAGCAGCCTTGATTAGCTTGACTAGCAGTTCAGGCTAGATCCATTCTACCACTAGTTTACCATGCCGTATGAAATCCGCTTTGGCCAAATTTACTATAATGACGCAGTTTTATTCCTGCTGCTTCTCACCACATTTCCCATACATTGGTCGGACATCTGGACCACCACTATCATAGTGAATGGGGCCTGAGTGGACTTCAGATGGCACGGTGCACTAGCAGTATTACAGATCAGGCAAGCTTTTCCACCACTGGAACAGTCTTCCACTTGTGTGAAATTAGCCTAAGGGCCCTTGCACACGACCGTATGTGCTCCAAGACATACAGTCCGTGAGCGGCCAATTTGTCCCGGAGCGGCATAG
>ONZH01022919.1:15000-18521 GCA_900303285.1 Rhinella marina
TAGAAAAGGACCATAATAAGGTAGTTGTCGTCCCCATCACAGACAGAATAACGCTAAAACCAGTATTTTTCTATCCAAAATGTGCTACAGCCCAAAATGGATCTAGCTTGAAAATTAATGGGGATGGATTGTTATTATTTTAAAGTATATAAAAAAAATGATATGTCCACCATTGGCTATCTATGGTGTTCATGATGGATCCTTCGTTGCTAACATTCAGTAGATGACTTATGACGGAAGCGTTTTGGAATATCCATGACAGATATTCATCATAATGCATATGGATTTACTAATCTCCACCAACTCAATTACATGAAACATGTATTTATTTTATTATAAACTATAACAGTATACTCACCAATAATTATAAAATAATTGTAATCAATTTATAAACTTGGCTATTTTTTTTACCTTTTATACCTTGAAATTTAAAGGGGTATTCTCATCTTAGACAACGGAGCGGGGAGCGCTGCGCCTGGAGGACCCCAGCTTTCCGGGGGTCCGGCCACCACCAGGCGCAGCTCCCCGCGCCGCTCATTGAAATGAATGGGAGCCGGGCCATGCATGCGCGGTGCGCTCCCATTCATTTCTATGGAGCCGACGGAAGTAGCCGAGCCAGCGCTCGGCTATTTTCGGCGGCCCCATAGAAATGAATGGAGGGCGGCTGCGCATGCGCAGTGCGCCCTCATTCACTTCGGGGGCCCCGTTCTGGATATAGGTGCCGGTCCCAGCGGTGGGACCCGCACCTATAAGACAATGGGGGCATATCCTAGCGATATGCCCCCATTGTCTAAAATGAGAATAACCCTTTAATAGAGTTACAGTAATTTATAAATTTTTGTTTATTTAATATAAATTTTATGAATAGTATATATAAAAAACAAAATATGTAAATTGAATAATGTTTTTATGGTATACTATTATTTATCAAATTACACTTCAAATATTCTATAATATTTGGTGGTTTTTAAAAATGAATAATGCTTGTAAAATTTAGTAAATGAAAAAGTGACGATCTATTTTCTAAAACTAAAATTGGATGAAACGTTTTGGTAATTAAAAAGTTGTGAAAGGATAAGTCTCATAACAAAATCCATCCAATTAAAAATAATTAATAACTTACGCAGAAGAACATCAATTTTATGTTGAAATCACTAAATACTGTCTAAAGTTGTGACAAAATTGATTATTTCCTCAGTGTGTCATTCATTATCAAAAATTTATCAAAATCCAGCATTATAATCACTGCTACTGCAGCCTTTAAAAAATATAAAGTAAGGCCTACCAGAGAAGAGTCAATATCATTTTTGTTATGAAGATAAATATTTTTTTTTTTTCTAGGAACATAAGGATAATACTGTCAATCAGCAGCAGATGGGCATGGAGGTCTAAATTACATTTTTATGTAGCCGTTATTATTATGCTGCATCTAGATAAACACTTTTAACTGATGAGTGACACCACACCCAACCTTGTTTGGACATAAATTTTTGCTGTAATCAGGGTGGATATATTCTATGATAGTGACCAAATTATATTCTTTATATAATACTGATTATTCTGAGGGCACATAGGTCACTTCCATATGTGTAAAAATTTTTTTATATATATATATGTATATATATATATATATATATATATATATATATATATATATATATATTATAAATGAGAGCAGATGGCCACGTAAGCACAGGTCGCTCCCCTTATCTAGGCAGTGAGCAGAACCAGAGTCCTCCATCCATTTTTTTTCCCTCTCTATTCACGTTGTAGGACCAGGTTATTATATGTGGACCTATTCAAGCGTATTGTTTTTACTTTTAGTTTAAGATGGCCCAACCCCTTAATTTATGTTATATCAAAGTAAAGATCGTCACTAATTCTGGTTTATAAACAGTTATAAGAATGGAACTGTAGTATAATAGCTTAAAACTTACGATTTCTATAAATCCGGTCTTGCAGAGCATCTGAAACGGGCAATCTTTTGTTTTTTGACATCTTGCTTGTTTGGCCTTTCAAGATTTGCAAGGTTAGGGGGCAGAGATGGAGCACGGGATATCCAATTGCTTTCTATTTCACCTTTTGCAAATTTTAAAACATTGACTACTACATCTTCCAAGTATTGCACATTCATCTTTTCATAAACATTTTTGACAATCCATCTCGATTTTCCTTTGCGGAGGATAAGTTTGCTTCTTTCCATTCCTATGTCTTCTGTGTTTCTCCTTTTCACCTTTACTGTGGCAACTTTTCTACCAACATTTTTGTTATGGGTGAGGGCGGCCAATATAGTACGTGCCTCCATGGCATCAATGCCAAAATGAATCCGCTTAGTTCTATACTTGAGAACTAAGCTATGAAAATTTTCAAGGGAGCCTGTGTGACAATTGTGAGCAAGGTGTGGTAAGTCATCAATTAGCTGTTGGTTTGTTACTATTTTCTCAATACTCAGGTAAGGTGCCATCTCTTTGTTTAGCCACAGGACTTCTTGATCTTCAACTTCTACAGACAAATTGCCATGACTACAAGAACTGTATTTGTCTCCTTCCCACTCATGCACATTTACAATATGTTTCAGAAGGGACAGCCATCTTTCTTTTAGATTATCGACATCATCGTCACACGTTTGTATACACCACCAAAAGTGGAGAACTATTTTTTCGATCCATGGCACAATTTCTTTACAATACCTCTGTTTGCTGGCTTGTGTTAATTTCTTTTTAATTGATTTTGAATAATGCCACACGTCGTACTGGTGATTGATTGCAGGAAATTCTTCTCGTAGTTTCTTCTTGATTCCTACATGGCGATCTGAAGCGAATACTGTTATCCTCATTCCTTCCTGTAGTAGTCTATTCATGACTATTTCAAAACCATACTTTTCCATGGCCACAGACGATGTACATTGAGATTTTTGAACTACTTCAAAGTCCAATATTTTTTCTGACATACAGTCCATAACTGTATATGTGCAATATTTTGCATTGTGACCTGGGCTATCGCACTGCCCATCTCCGGATACACACAAAGCTTTGTTCTTCAATGAATTGAAATTTTGTAGTTTTTCTTCTTTCCATGCTAATTGTAATGCTGGAAATAGAAACCTGTTTTGATATCTATAATACGTTTTCTCTGATATTGACACAAGGCCTAGAATGTTGAAAAGCTCTTTGACCTTTTGGAAATTCAAACCAGAGAACAAAATTGCTGAAGCCAATTGAAGATTTCCTGAGTGAAATCTTCCAACTCTTGGTTGTGTTTCTAATATCTTAAAATGATGTCCCTGATAACAATTACCTCTAATTATGCAACAGGAACCATCCATCTTTTTGTTAAAAGATTTCACAAGGTAATTACAGCCAGGCTCTATACACTTTACTTTGAGGATTAGGTTATCCAACGCAGATTCAAAAACAATGATTTTTCGATTGTCTACCTGTCTGCTCGCTGTAGTATCCTTCAATTCTGGTGCTGCCGGGATCAAGTCACCATAAACTAAATCAGCTAAACCGAGGCATTCT
>ONZH01022920.1:0-56984 GCA_900303285.1 Rhinella marina
ACACACACACACATACACTCAGCTTTATATATTATATATATATCTATCTGAGTGTATGTATGTCCGCTAAAGGAATCCGCACCGTTGCATTTACAATCATGAAATTTGGCACACCAGGTACTTCAGGTGTCCGGGAAGGTTTTAGACCAGGTCTCGACTCTCTAGAACGTACCATTCCTAAGATATTCCCAAAAAATGCAAATATGATCACCATCACATGACCTACATTAGCCAATAGAAGCCTGCAGGTCTTTCTGTTCATATCCCAACTGCAATACACACAAGCTCACAGGCCCTTAGTCTCCACATACACACAGTTTTACACCAGTTTTCCTTATGGAAAAACCCAGCCATTTTTCTTCACTGCTGTAGGTCAGCTTTAAAAGGGAAGGGCGCTGTGGATGACACTGTTAAGGGAGCGGAGTGAAAGCCGGACTGTCCGGCCTAAATACAGACCTTTGACCACCCTAGGGGCAGGCTGCTGTGGAGGTCACAGTTATAGAAGAATTCCCGCAAATTTTTTTATTCTCTGACCTGTTAGAAAAGTGCATAATATAATCTTTAGTTAATGCAATCTTTTTATCTGAGACTGTATTTATGAGTTATCCCCTCTCTTCTTATTGTAGCTGGGTCATGTGACCAACTCCCTGACTTCCAACTGACCCAGGACAGGAAGCCAGTTACTTCTCTATTCATTCCTATGAGACTCAGAGTGAGGCTACCATAGGAATGCATAGAGAATTAGACTTCCTGTCCACACATAAGATGCTGTGTGAGTTGGTGGGTCTGATTCCTAGTCACATGACACAGATCAGAAACATCAGGGAGATATAACTCAAAAATACAGACACTGGTAAGAAAATGACATTCACTACAGATTACATCATGCACATTTCTAGCAGGACATGGAATAACATTTTTGCGAGAGTTCTTCTTTAAGGAGACGATCCGCTAAGGAGGTCAGTGTTAAGGGGCAGATTGCTGTAGAGGCCACTGTGGGTGCGATGTTGTGGAAATCACTGTTAAGGAGATGGGGTACTGTCGAGGTCACTAATAAAGGGGTGACCGCTGTGAAGGTCACTGTTAAAGGGGAGAGCCACTGTGGAGGTATCTGTTAAGGGGTCAGGGAACAGTAAAGGTCACAATTAAGGGAATGGTCCGCTATGGAGGTCAGTGTTAAGGGGCGGGGTGCTGTAAAGGTCACTGTTAAGGGGACAGGGAGTTGTGTAGGTCACTGGTAAGGGGGCGGGTTATTGTGGAAATCACTGTTAAGGAGACGGGGTACTGTGGAGGTCACTAATAAAGGGGCAGCCGCTATGAAGGTCACTGTTAAAGGGGAGGGTGCTGTGGATGTTACTGTAAAGGGGCGGGCACTGTGGAGGTCACTATTAAGGGAGGAGGGAAATGTGAAGCCACTGTTAAGACGCGGGTACTGTAAGGTCACTGTTAAGGGAGCGGGGTACTGTGGCAGTCACTGTTAAAGGGGCAGTCGCTGTGGAGGTCTCTGTTAAGGGGGCCGGGAATGGTGGAGGTCAGTTAAGGGGACAGGTGCTTAAGAGGTCACTGTTCAGGGGGCGGGCCCCTGTGGAGGTCACTATCAAGGGGGCAGGCTGCTGTGGAGGTCCCATTTTAAGGAGATGGGGCACTGTGGGGGAGTCCGTGTTAAGGTCACTGTTAAGGGGGCGGAGTACTGTAGATGTCACTTATATAGTGGATACTGTCGATATCTTTTAACGACACACACAAACATTAAATGAAATAGATGCAATATACCCGTGCGAAGCCGCGTCCTTCTGCTAGTATATATATATACACACTACCGTTCAAAAGTTTGGGGTCACCCAGACAATTTTGTGTTTTCCATGAAAACTCACACTTTTATTTATCAAATGAGCTGCAAAATGAATAGAAAATATAGTCAAGACATTGACAAGATTAGAAATAATAATTTTTATTTGAAATAATAATTTTCTCCTTCAAACTTTTCTTTCGTCAAAGAATGCTCCATTTGCAGCAATTACAGCATTGCAGACCTTTGGCATTCTAGCTGTTAATTTGCTGAGGTAATCTGGAGAAATTTCACCCCATGCTTCCAGAAGCCCCTCCCACAAGTTGGATTGGCTTGATGGGCACTTTTTGCGTACCATACGGTCAAGTTGCTCCCACAACAGCTCAATGGGGTTTAGATCTGGTGACTGCGCTGGCCACTCCATTACAGATAGAATACCAGCTGCCTGCTTCTTCCCTAAATAGTTCTTGCATCATTTGGAGGTGTGCTTTGGGTCATTGTACTGTTGTAGGAGGAAATTGGCTCCAATCAAGCGCTGTCCACAGGGTATGGCATGGCGTTGCAAAATGGAGTGATAGCCTTCCTTATTCAAAATCCCTTTTATCTTGTACAAATCTCCCACTTTACCAGCACCAAAGCGACCACAGACCATCACATTACCTCCACCATGCTTGACAGATGGCGTCAGGCACTTTTCCAGCAGTTGTTCTGCATCTCACAAATTTCTGTGTGATCCAAACACCTCAAACTTCGATTTGTCTGTCCATAACACTTTTTTCCAATCTTCCTCTGTCCAATGGCTGTGTTCTTTTGCCCATATTAATCTTTTCCTTTTATTAGCCAGTCTCAGATATGGCTTTTTCTTTGCCACTCTGCCTCTTCACTGTAGACATTGACACTGGCGTTTTGCGGGTACTATTTAATGAAGCTGCCAGTTGAGGGCCTGTGAGCCGTCTATTTCTCAAACTAGAGACTCTAATGTACTTGTCTTGTTGCTCAGTTGTGCAGCGGGGCCTCCCACTTCTCTTTCTACTCTGGTTAGAGCCTGTTTGTGCTGTCCTCTGAAGGGAGTAGTACATACCGTTGTAGGAAATCTTTCTTGCATGGAATAGCCTTCATTTCTAAGAACAAGAATAGACTGTCGAGTTTCACATGAAAGTTCTCTTTTCTGCTCAACTAGCTCAAAAGACGGTCAGTTTTATAGCTTCTCTAACCAGCAAAACTGTTTTCAGCTGTGCTAACATACTTGCACAAGGGTTTTCTAAACATCCATTAGCCTTATGTGTAAGAAAACTGGAGTGATGGTTGCTGGAAATGGGCCTCTATACACCTATGTAGATATTGCATTAAAAACCAGACGTTTGCAGCTAGAATAGTCATTTACCAACTTAACAATGTATAGAGTGTATTTCTGATTAATTTAACGTTATCTTCATTGAAAAAAACTGTGCTTTTCTTTCAAAAATAAGGAAATTTCTAAGTGACCCTAAACTTTTGAAGTGTATATAGTTTTGTATACAGTGTGTGTGTATATATATATATATATATATATATATACACAGTACAGACCAAAAGTTTGGGCACACCTTCTCATTCAAAGAGTTTTCTGTATTTTCATGACTATGAAAATTGTAGATTCACACTATGAACTATGAATTAACACATGTGGAATTATATACTTAACAAAAAAGTGTGAAACAACTGAAAATATATCTTATATTCTAGGTTCTTCAAAGTAGCCATCTTTTGCTTTTATTACTGCTTTGCACATTCTTGGCATTCTCTTGATGAGCTTCAAGAGGTAGTCACCTGAAATGGTATTCCAACAGTCTTGAAGGAGTTCCCAGAGATGCTTAGGACTTGTTGGCCCTTTTGGCTTCACTCTGCGGTCCAGCTCACCCCAAACCATCTCGATTGGGTTCAGGTCTGGTGACTGTGGAGGCCAGGCCATCTGGCGTAGCTCCCCATCACTCTCCTTTTTGGTCAAATAACCCTTACACAGCCTGGAGGTGCGTTTGGGGTCATTGTCCTGTTGATAAATAAATGATGGTCCAACTAAACCCAAACCGGATGGAATAGCATGCCGCTGCAAGATGCTGTGGTAGCCATGCTGGTTCAGTATGCCTTCAATTTTGAATAAATCCCCAACAGGGTCACCAGCAAAGCAGCCCAACACCGTTACACCTCCTCCATCATGCTTCACGGTGGGAACCAGGCATGTAGAGTCCATCCGTTCACCTTTTCTGCGTCGCACAAAGACACGGTGGTTGGAACCAAAGATCTCAAATTTGGACTCATCAGACCAAAGCACAGATTTCCACTGATCTAATGTCCATTCTTTGTGTTCTTTAGCCCAAACAGGTCTCTTCTGCTTGTTGCCTGTCCTTAGCAGTGGTTTCCTAGCAGCTATTTTACCATGAAGGCCTGCTGCACACAGTCTCCTCTTAACAGTTGTTGTAGAGATGTGTCTGCTGCTAGAACTCTGTATGGCATTGACCTGGTCTCTAATCTAATCTGAAATGATTTCTGAGGCTGGTGACTCGGATGAACTTATCCTCCGCAGCAGAGGTGACTCTTGGTCTTCCTTTCCTGGGGCAGTCCTCATGTGAGCCAGTTTCTTTCCAATTTTTCGGATTGACTGACCTTCATTTCTTAAAGTAATGATGGGCACTCGTTTTTCTTTACTTAGCTGCTTTTTTCTTGCCATAATACAAATTCTAACAGTCTTTTCAGTAGGACCATTAGCTGTGTATCCACCTGACTTCTGCCCAACACAACTCATGGTCCCAACCCCATTTATAAGGCAAGAAATCCCACTTATTAAACCTGACAGGGCACACCTGTGAAGTGAAAACCATTTCAGGTGACTACCTCTTGAAGCTCATCAAGAGAATGCAAAGAGTGTGCAAAGCAGTAATCAAAGCAAAAGGTGGCTACTTTAAAGAACCTAGATTATAAGACATATTTACAGTTGTTTCACACTTTTTTGTTAAGTATATAATTCCACACGTGTTAATTCATAGTTTTGATGCCTTCAGTGTGAATCTACAATTTTCATAGTCATGAAAATACAGAAAACTCTTTGAATGAGGTGTGTCCAAACTTTTGGTCTGTACTGTGTGTGTATATATATATATATATATATATATATATATATATATACACACACATATAGTGTTAGGGCAACAATGAGTATGTTTCTTTCACAGTTTATTCTCTAGCATACCTCCACGCTTATTGTTGTGCAGCTTTATAAAGATCCTAAAAAGTGCCTAATTACGCAATATAGAAAGTCGGAATTATAATGGTGTAATTAGGCATATTTACCGTTCAACAACTTTAGAAAGCTGCAGAACTATAATAGAGGCTGTGAAGTTTACAGCTGGTGTTTGCAGCCAGACATAAGTGCAGCAGAAAGACAGAAGTGTGTAGTTTTAAAAACTGCAGTACTTAAGTCAAGCTTAAGGTAAACTCAGATTATTACTTCATTCTTATTTGTTATTGTAGAAAAAAAAATCTTAATATAATTTTATATTGCTGTTTATGTTGTAGTTACTTTGAATTGTGTTGTATTTAGTATTTAGCTTAAATTGTGTTGTATTTAGCTTAAATTGTTTTTTTTTTACTTTGGTTAATTTGGTCATTACTGCTGAGGTTGTATTTGGTTTGTTTTGGTTTCTGTATAGGTGTCTATTTGGGTGTAGCTGGTAACTGGTTTAATTAGATTAGCATAAGAAAAGACTTAGCTCACCTCGTTAGCGTAATAACAGCTGTACCTCTATTTAAGGAAGGTTACAGCTCTGTAGAGTTTTCTCTGGTGAAGTTTACAGCTGGTGTTTGCAGCCAGACATAAGTGCAGCAGACAGACAGAAGTGTGTAGTTTTAAAAACTGCAGTAGTTTGAAAACGGCAGGAGTTTGGTGACGGCATTGGTTTCTTCTGTTTGGTGAGTAACTGCCTTAATTCTAAGATGTCTGGTTTGGTGCAGTGTAACACTTGCCTGGCTGTTGTGTTCTGTAGTACTCTTTGGAGTTTGGGGTATTGTCCATTATGTATGCAATTGTTGACTTTATATGGTGAAATTTCTAGGCTGCAGTCTTTAGTGTGTAGCCTGCAATCTAAAGAAGTGAATCTGCCCCAGCCAGTGTGTGCTGTCAAGCAGCCCTGTAATCTGCCACCGCTTCCCCAAAGGTCCATGAGAAGAAGGGCTGTGAGGAAGACAGTTGTTGACCTGGTTATTCATCTCGGTACAAATGATTTGTCCCGGAAAAATGTTGATGTGGTAAAAATGGAATTTCAAAGTCTCAGCCTGGAACTGAGCAGAATGACAGATTCCATTACTTTTTCGGAGATTTTGCCAGTCCGCTCTCAAAATAGTAAGGCATGTCGTATCCTGGAGTTCAATGGTTGGCTAAGGCAGTGGTGTAAATATAAAGGTTTTGGGTTTGTTAGTCACAATGTTAGTAGGTGGAGTAGTAAGGACATGTACAAGAGAGATGGTCTGCACCCGTCACTCAAAGGTACTGAGGTACTTGGAGAAGAGTTCAGTTGTTTTTTCGACAGGCATTTAAACTAGATGGAGGGGACAGGAATTTTATTTAGGAGAATGTTTTCTGTCCCCGAACAGTTTTGGCGAACCAGGGTATTGAGCTTCTTGATCAGCAATCTGTTAGTGTGGTAGATACAGTTGTTGGTGCAGATGAAGTGGTCATTGGTGCTCTAGATACTGATGTTAGTGCGGTGGATAATGTTAGTGATGTTGTCAGGGAGGTTGTTGGTGATAAATGTAATGTACTTTGTGTAATGTGTACAAATGCTTGCAGCTTAGGCAACAAGCTCTGCGAGCTAATATCAATAGCTTGTAGAGATAATTTGGACTTGGTTATAATAACAGAGACATGGTTCAGAGATTGCAATGACTGGGAAACAGCCATTCCGGGATACACTTTGTATAGGAAAGATACGGCAGAGAGAATGGGGGGGGTGTTCCCATTTATGTTAAAGATAGCATAAAATCAACAGTGATCCAAAATTCATGTAAGGAGTTGGAGACTCTCTGGGTCTGCTTGCAAAACAAAAAGGGATCTGTTACCAGAGTAGGTGCTATCTACAGGCCTCCAGGGCAATCTGAAGAGCATGACATTATGCTGGTGGACGAGATTATCCAAATGGCAGTAAAGGGAGATATTGTAGTTATGGGAGACTTCAACATGCCTGATGTTGATTGGAATATCCCTTGTGCGTCCAAATTCAAAAGTTGGAACATAGTAGAGGCCCTTATGGGGATGTCCCTAAAACAGTTGGTGAAAGCGCCAACTAGAGGTAAAAATATCCTAGATCTAGTATTTACAAATGGGGATCTAGTATCTGGGGTGAAGGTGGGAGAAAATCTAGGTTTCAGTGACCACCAATGTTTGTGTTTCGAAATCCAAACTGTGAGAAACCCCATTCTGCAACTAAAGTATTGGATTTTAGGAAGACCAAGTTTGAGGTTATGGGGGAATATGTAAAGAAAGAATTAAAAGGGTGGGATAAAACAGCAAGAGTGAGTGCTCAGTGAAAGGCATTTAAAGAAGTCCTCTTAAAGGCAACTAGACTATATGTTAGACAAATTAGCAAAATGAAAAGAAAGAGAAATCTACTATGGTTTTCTAGAGAGGTAAGAGCTATAGTGAATGATAAAAAGTATGCCTATAATAGGTATAAAGAGTCTGGAAGTGTAGCGGACAGAGAAGTGTGTAAAATTATACCGAAGAAGACAAAACAGATTATTAATACTGCTAAAGCTTCAAAGGAGGAAGAAATGGCCAAATCTGTTAAGGAGGGTAATAAAACCTTCTTCAGATATATTAGTGACAGGAAGAAGAAAAACTGTGGCATTACAAAACTTAGCAATGGAAAAATCTGTATATAGATGGGGATAAGGCTGTCGCTGACCATCTGAATAACTACTTCTGCTCAGTTTTTTCAGATGGCGACTTTCATAATCAGAACATGGCTGGACATAGCATTGCCTCTAGTTGTAAGGATTCAGCCCCAGTGTTTTCAGAGGCCGATGTTTTAGAGGAACTTGTCTGGCTAAAGTTAAATCAGCTTTACTCCAATCAGTAAAAATGATGTAGACTCTTCTAAAAGAGAAGATAATTGACCACCTAACAACAAACAACTTGATGGACCCAAACCAGCATGGCTTTACCGAGGGCCGATCATGTCAGACTAATCTCATTGATTTCTTTGACTATGTAACTAAAGTGCTGGATGAAGGTGGTGCTGTGGGTATCGTCTACCTGGATTTCAGTAAAGCTTACGATACAGTTCCCCATAAAAAGCTGATAGATAAGTTATCAAGAATTGGACTTAAACCCTGGATAGTTCAGTGGATCTGCAGTTGGCTGAAGGACAGATACCAGAGGGTTGTTGTTAATGGAGTGTATTCTGAGCAGAAGCTGGTTACAAGTGGGGTGCCACAAGGATCTGTTCTGGGTCCTGTTCTGTTTAACATGTTTGTAAGTGACATAAGGGATGGCTTGGTAGGGAAGGTTTGCTTGTTTGCTCATTACACAAAAGTGTGTAATAGGGTTGATGTTCCAGGAGGTGTCTGTAATTTGGAGAATGATTTATCTTTATTAGATAAGTGGTCAAAACAATGGAAACTGCAGTTCAATGTTTCCAAATGTAAAATAAGGGGAGAAGAAATCCTCTATCTGAGTATCGTATTGACAGTGCTGTGTTAACAAAGACTTCAGAAGAGAAGGATTTGGGGGTAGTCATCTCTGACAGCCTCAAAATGAGTAACCAATGCAACCAAGCGGTAGGGAAAGCAAATCGTATGCTTGGCTGCATAGCTAGAGGTATAACAAGCAGAAAGAGGGAGATTGTGATCCCTCTGTATAGAGCTCTAGTGAGACCACATCTGGAATACTGTGTTCAATTCTGGAGACCTGACCTGCAAAAGGATATTGCTAAAATAGAACGGGTCCAAAGAAGAGCTACAAAAATGGTGGAAGGTCTAAAGCATAGAACTTATCAAGAAAGACTCAGAGTTCTTAATATGTATAGTCTGGAGGAAAGAAGAGAAAGGTTTGAAACCTTTAAATATGTTAAAGGACTAAATAAAGTTCAGGAGGGAAGGGTTATTAATAAGAAACTGAATACAAGAACAAGGGGGCACAATCTGAGGTTAGTTGGGGGAAAAGAACAACATCAAAAAATATTATTTCACTGAAAGAGTAGTAGAAGCTTGGAACAAACTTCCAGCAGAGGTGGTTGATAAATCCACAGTAACTGAATTTAAACATGCCTGGGATAAACATGTATCTATCCTAAGATAACAATAAAGGAATAATAAAAGGGCAGACTAGATGGACCAGGTGGTCTTTTTCTGCTGTCAATCTTCTATGTTTCTATGTTTCTGTTATGCTGTATAAACAATGGTATCCTGATGCTATATGTGTGTGTACAATGGTATACTTTACATACGTACACTGCTTCTGTCAGTGTAAAAGCAATCAGTAAGATTGCTTCTGCCACAAAAGCGCTTTGCACTGTTGTAACTGTGAACCAGTCAGGTACAGCTGGCTGATATTACTGTGTGTACTACTGCTGGTACCATTGACACTATGACTGGCACTGTTTTTATTTCTTACTACTGGTAGCTAAGAGATTCCTTCCAACAAATTGGCCACAGTCACTGTGTAGGCAAAGTATGAAGCTTTAACTCAGCCCTCTTCTCCTAAACTTTCTGGCTCATGTGCAATAGCATCAGATGAGGGAGAGGGAGGGGGAAGAAGACATGGAAGCAGCCTAAAAGAAGAATACACTGCTATTGTATTACATTTCTTAATAATCTGCAATTGTGATATAGGACAGGAGAGGAACAAGAAAAATAATGTTAAATTAATTTGTCTGTTATTCTTTTTATTTGATTGGATTCTGATTTAGTGTCCCTTTAAAATGTGATACGATTTGGGAGCAAAAGATTGGTTTAAAGCAGTGATGCCCAACCGGCAGCCCGCAAAGCCTTGCCATGCGGCCCGCGCAGTGACTGGAGGCGGAGCTTGCGCTCATTTGAAGTGTGCGCTTGACCGCTTTAAAATCCACTCACCCCTGCATGATTGCATCATACCAGTACAGCCCCTGTCTGCAGTGGCTGCGCCGGCTCCTCCTTGCTCCCATAATGAAGTCTCCGCCCACAGACGGCAAGGCCGCTGTGCAGCACAGGAGTGACTGGCCAGAAAAGTCTTTCAACTTCCACCCCCACAGAGTTCGCCTGTGAGTGACTGTCCAAGAAGGAGGAAGAGGAGTGTGAGAGACCCGGCCTAAAAGATAGTCCGACTGTCTTAAATAAAGGTGCTACTATATGTCTGTCTATCTATCACCATGTATGTCTTCTACAACTGTGGCCTTGTCTGACTCTGGCCTACTCCTTCCTGCCTGCCTGCAAGCTGCACCGCACTACTGCACTACATGAGAATCAAGCGACATTACTGTATGATGGCCACAAGACATTGTTATACTGAGGGGATGGTGGGGCCTTGTGGCTGCCCCCATACAGTATAATGCCTCCTTGTGGCTCCCATAAACATCTGGTCATTATAGTAGTAATGATCAGATGTTCCCCCCTCACTGTTGTAAAGTGCAGAAATGTGCCCCCTTCACAGTGGTAATGCTCACATGCCCCCTTCACAGTGGTAATGCCTAGATGTGCCCCCTTTACAGTAAAAATGCCCAAATATGCCCTATTTACAGTAAAAATGCACAAATATTTGCCCCTTCGCAGTTGTAATGCTCACACATGCCCCCGCACAGTGTTTGCATTTCTTTCTGGCAAAGCTACCTGGTTCGGGCCCCCAAAATTTATACCATGTCTAGTGAGGTCCTCAGACGAAAAATGGTTGGGCACCACTGGTTTAAAGTAAACCAACTAAGTGGATTAAAGGAGTTGTCTCACTGCAGTAAATGGCATTTATCGTGTAGCCAAAATTAATACAAGGCAGTTACTAATGTATTGAGATTGTCCATATTGTCTCCTTTGCTGTCTTTATTAATTTTTTTCATCACATTATTCACTGCTCATTTCCAGGGGTTACGACCACCTGGCAATCCAGCAATGGTGGCCCTGTTTGCACACCAGCCTATGTGCACTCCTGCAGTCCCGGCCACCAGAGTGGCTGGCACCTTTTCCGATAGTGTGCAACCAACGATCACCGTTGCTGAACTTCAGGGTGGTTGTAACCCTTGGAATGAGCAGTGAATAATGTGATGAAAAAATGAATCAAGCCAGCAAAAGAGGCAAAAAAGACAATCACAATACATTAGTAAGTGCCTTGTATTAACTTTCTCTACATGATAAATGCCATGTTAACCACTTCATGACAGCTCATAGACTATAAATGTCATGGGGGTCGGGATTTATCTTTGAATGAACGTTTTAGAACATCCATTCAGAGATTGCAGCTGCACATTGCTGAGCTGGGGGCCTACTGTCAGTGACAGCAGGGCACCCCATAGAGAAGGCAGGGGCCGTTCCTCTGTGGTCCTGCCTTCTAGATGGCTGAATACACAATGTTGAATGAGTGCTGTGTATTCAACTAAGGAAGCGCTATCCCACTTCCTGTTTTGACCCTGACAGTCATGTGACAGCTGGGGTCGATAGATAGCAGATGATGTTGGGTCTTCCTGATACCGCGATCAGCCCTACAGTGAGGCTGTACAGCATAGTATACTGCTATACAGCCTCTCTGTGGGTTGTATTCCCCCTATAACTGGGGCTACTATGTCAGCCCCTGTTAGAGGAAAAATCAATAGTACAAAAAAAAAAAAATGTGATGTTAAATGTCCCCCAGAGGTCTTGTATAACCGTATGGGGAACAGAAAGTGTAAAATAAAAAAGTGCTTTCTAAAAATAAAAAAATGAAAATTTCACATGTAAAGAAGCACCTTTTGCCCAATTGTCATTTAAAAATTGTTAAAAATAAAAAATAGAAATATTTGGTATTGCCATGGCTGCAACAACTGGCTCCATAAAAATATCACATGATGTACCCCACCAGGTGAATAGCATAAAAAAATAATTAAATCAAAGCAGCTTTTTTTGTCACCTCCCAAAAAACATAATATTAAGCGATCAAAAGTACCCAAAATGAAAACATCATCTCATCCTGCAAAAAAGAGCCATAAAAATGTAAAAAAAATGGCTCTTAAAAACCATTTCAGCAAATTTCATGTTAGAAAATCCAGCTGCCGCTCCTTCCCTTCTGAGCCCTGGTGTATCCCCAAGCATCAGTTTATGACCACAAATGGGTAGCAAATTGTGGGGTGAAGTTATCCTTTATGAAAAAGAAAGTTGGTGTTTAAAGCACCATTTTCTTGTAAAAAAAAATGTAATTTTTTTATCTTCACAGTGAAGTATTATAAATTCTACACCGGTTGGGCCAAAGTGCCCACTAAACCCCTTAAAAATTCCTTGGGTGCTGTAGTTTCCAAAATGTGGTCACTTTTTGGGGGTTTTCACTGTAGAGTCCCTTCAAATGCAACATGGCCCCCATGATGTTTCATACCTTCTGAGCCCTGATGTGTGCCCATACAGCAGTTTATGACCACAGTTTACGACCTAACTGCCGATTCAGGGTAATAAATATTGAGATTATTTTTGTTCTCAACCCTTGACGTGTTATAGGAAAAAATAAATTGAAATGGAAAATCTGCAAAAAAAAGTTACATTTTGAAATTTCACCTCCATTTTGCTTTAATTTCTGTGGAATACTTAATTTATGGGTGGTTTTTATGATACAAACTCCTCAAAGTTACTACAGAACTGAATTATTTCTAAAAAAAAACAAAACTTGATTTTTCAAAAATTGCTTCTAAAATTCTAAACCTAATGATGCCAAAATTATGCCAACGTAAAGCAGACATATGGTGAATGTTAATAAATATTTTATGAGGTATTTTATGAGGTCTTAACCCTTTCACTACCGGAGGTTTTTTTGTTTTTGCTTTTTCATTTTTTTCCCTATCCTCCTTGAACCATAACTTTTTTATATTTCCATTCACATAGCTGTATGAAGGCTTATTTTTTGCAGGACAAATTCTACTTGCTAGTTCCACCATTAATTCCAGCATGCAATGTAGTGGGAAGCAGTAAAATAATTCCAAAAAATGAAATTCCTCCACCATTTTACGGGTTTTATTCCTATGGTGTTTCGTTTGCAGCAAAACTGACCCATAACCTTCATTCTCTGGGTCAGTACAACTACAATAATACCCCATATGTATATGTTTTTTTTATGTCTACATAGTGTAAAAATAAATTTAAACTTCACCATATTCTGACCCCCACAACTTTTTTATAGTTATATCTACTGAACTGTGTGGGGGCTCATTTTTTACGGGACAATCTGTAGTTTTTATTGATTCCATTTTGGAGTGTGTGTAACTTTTTGATCACATTTTATTACATTTTTTGGGGTAAGAGAAACAATGAAAAAATGGCAAATTGGCAATTTTGACCCTTTTTTCTGTTACTGTAACGGGGAGCCGGCGGCGCGCTTCCCCTCTGCCGTGCCGCCGGTCTCCCAGGAGTGCGCCGGAGCGAGGACGCAGGATGTGTCCTCGTCTCCATGACGACACTCACAGGAGAGGGTCCGGCACGCGCACTGATACAGCGCGTCCGGTGTCCTCCCCGTCCCCCTAGTAACGAGCAGGCGGGGACATCTGAGCGCTGGTCTGGGCAACCAGCGCTCAGAACATTTATTATATACCTGGTTTTGGGTCATGTGGCGCTGGCCACGCCACATGACCAAATTTTGTGCATATTTGAGCTCTGGTCACGTTTGGCCAGCGCTCGGTATGCAGATGAGGTCATGTGACGCTGGCCCCGTCACATGACCCAGTGGAGGGCTATTTAAAGCCACTAGTTGTCCTCCCTAATCGCCTGTGATTAGCGTTACAACTTTGATCAGTGCTTGAGCGACCTTGTGTTTGATTTGCTGTTTGACCCTGACCTTGGACTTCGACCTCTCTTTGCTTCACCCCCGGTATTGACGTTATCTCCTGTGTATGACCCGGCTTGCTGACTATTCTGATATTGTGTTTGTTTCGTCTGTGTTTGTCTCTCCAATTGTTCCCTGTCCCTCCCTGTGCACTTATACAGAGCAGGGACCGTCACCGTGGTTGTCCGCGGCCGCCTAGGGCCGACTGAGGCAAGCAGGCAGGGAGAGAACGGGGGGGGTATTCAGTACAGGGCGCACCTTCCCTTGTCTCCCTCGTGACAGAATCACAGGCCATACTAAATGGAGCCGTTGCGAGTTCTCACGGATCATATAGGTGACATGGCTCAGATGATCCAGGATCTGGCCGAGAGAATCCAACACCAGGAGCAGCTGCAAACTGCACCCGCAGCCGCTCCCTCCATTATTGAACCCCATATAAGGTTGCCCGATCGGTTTGTGGGTAACCGAAAAACTTTCCGTTCTTTCCAGGAAAGTTGTAAATTATATTTTCGTTTACGCCCACACTCCTCGGGTTCTGAGCAGCAGCGGGTAGGAATAATCATTTCCTTGCTGCAAGGGGATCCGCAGGAGTGGGCTTTCTCATTGCCATCTGACTCCCCATGTCTGTTGTCTGTGGAGGCCTTTTTCCAGGCCTTAGGTATTTTGTATGAAGAACCAGACTGGGCCACTGTAGCAGAAACTCAGCTCAGGAACATTCAGCAGGGAAACCGCCCAGTAGAAGATTACTGTGCAGAGTTCAGGAAGTGGTGTGTCTCCTCTGGGTGGAATGACCCAGCTTTGAGAAGCCAGTTTAGGGTGGGGCTGTCAGACCAACTCAAGGATCTTCTGGTTAGTTATCCTACTCCTGACTCCCTAGAGACGACCATGACTTTAGCTATTAAGCTGGATCGACGGGTGAGAGAGAGACAGAGGGAACGATCAAGTACTCCTCAAGCTGTCGTCCTGCCTGAGTTTCCTCCCCTGAGTCCACCTCCTGCCAAGGTCCCGGAGGAGTCCATGCAGTTAGGAGGAACCTTGAAAAACCAAAGACGTTTAAAGGGAGCCTGCTTCTACTGCGGTGAGGTGAACCACTGGCTCCAGCAGTGTCCAAAACTTCCGCCCTCTAGGAGATCTCCGGTGGGAAGTAAGGTAACCCCAGCAGTGGTAAGGAGAAAGGTTTTAGTACCCATCTCCATTGCATATGATCAATTCAGGGGTTCTGGAAAGGCTTTTGTTGACTCTGGTTCTGCTGCTAATTTTATTGATTTTGATTTTGTACAGTCTGTGGGTTTACCGATGGTCCCTTTAAGGGAGGTAATTCAAATTATCGCCCTCGACTCCACCCCCCTAAATAATGGAAGGATCGAGTTCTGTACTCCTAGTGTGACCCTGACGGTTGGGATTTCGCATTCCGAAAAATGTGTTTTTTGGGTCTTAAAGAATTTACCTGCTGACCTAGTTCTTGGTTTACCTTGGTTGCAGGATCACAATCCTGTAATCAATTGGTCAACAGGTGAATTAGAAAAATGGTGGCTAAATTGTGACAAGTGTTGCAAATCTGTATTGCAGTTGGGAGGTACTACTGAGTCTCTTTTCTTACCTGAGTACATCAACGATTTTTCGGACGTTTTCTCCATGTCCGAGACTGAGTTCCTCCCTCCTCACCGGCAATATGATTGTGCCATCAATATTATTGAGGGGTCCAAATATCCCAAGGGCCGTATCTATAATCTCTCTACTCCAGAGCGTCAGTCTATGAGGGATTATCTCAAGGAGAGTCTGGCCAAGGGTCACATCCGGCCTTCTGTTTCTCCCATGGGGGCAGGATTTTTCTTTGTCGGAAAAAAGGATGGAGGGTTGAGGCCCTGTATTGATTACAGGGAACTCAATAAAATTACTGTTAAAAACAGGTACCCGCTGCCCCTTATTCCTGATTTGTTGAATCAGGTTCAGGGTGCTTGTTGGTTTACTAAGCTAGATCTGAAGGGGGCGTACAACCTGATCAGAATTCGTGAGGGTGATGAATGGAAAACTGCCTTTAATACCCCGGAGGGTCATTATGAGTACCTAGTAATGCCCTTCAGGTTAAGTAATGCTCCTGCGGTGTTCCAAAATTTTGTCAATGACATTTTTAGACCATTTATTGGAAAATTTGTAATTGTCTATATTGATGACATCTTGATTTTTTCTACAGACTGGGAGAGTCACGTATCCCACACCAGGCAAGTGCTGGAGGTGTTGCGTGAGAACAAGTTGTTTGTCAAAGGGGAGAAGTGTATCTTTGGTGTTCAGGAAGTGACCTTTTTGGGATACATTCTCACCCCTTTTTCCTTCAAAATGGACCCGAGTAAGGTACAGGCCATTGTAGATTGGGTGCGACCTTCCTCTCTGAAGGCGCTCCAGCGATTTCTGGGTTTTACTAATTTCTATCGGAAATTTATCAAAAATTTTTCTGTTATAGCCAAACCCATTACGGATTTGACCCGCAAGGGAGCTGATTTAGTCAACTGGTCCCCTGCAGCTATTGAAGCTTTTGAAAAGCTAAAGCGGTTTTTTGTTGATGCTCCTGTGCTGATCCAGCCTGATCAAAATAAGCCGTTTGTAGTTGAGGTGGATGCATCTGAAGATGGTGTGGGGGCAGTACTGTCCCAGGGGTCTTCCACCTTAACTAATCTCAAGCCATGCGCCTTCTTCTCCCGCAAGTTCTCTCCTGCCGAGAGAAACTATGACATTGGTAATAGGGAGTTACTAGCAATCAAGTGGGCATTTGAGGAATGGCATCATTTTTTAGAAGGGGCATTACACCGCATTACGGTCCTCACGGATCATAAGAATTTGATGTTTCTGGAATCTGCTAAGCGATTGAATCCCAGACAGGCGAGGTGGGCTTTGTTTTTTACTCGTTTTGACTTTTGTGTTACCTTCAGACCCGGAAGCAAGAACATTAAGGCCGATGCCTTATCCCGAAGTTTCCAGGCGTATCAGCCTCCTGACGTCCCTCCTGAGCCCATCCTGCCAACTGACATCATCGTAGCCGCTACCTCATCTGATCTCGCTTCTGAAATTGTGGCAGGACAACATCTTGCTCCCACTGGTACTCCCAATGACAAGTTATTTGTGCCAGCTCATTTGCGGTTGCGACTGCTGGGTGAGTGCCATAGCTCTGTTTTATGTGGACATCCTGGTATCAATGCCACCAAGGAGTTGGTCTCTAGGCAGTATTGGTGGTCGTCAATCTCCAGAGATGTTCAGGCTTTTGTAACTGCGTGCAATACTTGTGCCAGGTCCAAGAATCCCAAGACTCGGCCTATGGGTGAGTTGCATCCATTACCCATACCTGGTAGACCTTGGTCACATCTGTCCATGGACTTCATCACGGATTTGCCATGCTCTGAGGGTAAAACCGTGATTCTTGTAGTGGTGGACAGATTCAGCAAGATGTGTCACTTTATTCCTTTGTGTAAATTACCCTCTGCAAAGGTTTTGGCTTCCGTATTTATGGACCACATAGTTAAACTACACGGTGTTCCTGAGAATATTGTTTCCGACAGGGGGGTGCAGTTTGTGTCTAAATTCTGGAGGGCCTTCTGTAAGAAGATTGATATTTCCTTATCCTTTTCGTCAGCCGTTCATCCGGAGACCAATGGTCAGACTGAACGTCTTAATCAGTCCGTTGAGCAATATCTCAGATGTTATGTTGCAGATAACCAGCATGTGTGGGCCAGATTCCTGTCTCTGGCCGAGTTCGCGATTAATAACCGTGTGAATTCGTCTTCTGGGGTATCGCCGTTTTTCTGCAACATGGGGTTTCATCCGCGCTTTGGCTCCTTTTCTCCAGCTGTTTCGGCGGTCCCAGAGGCCAATGCTCTCTCTCAGGAACTGTGCACAGTTTGGGCACAGGTTCAGTCGAACCTGGAAAGAGCCCAAAGGATTCAAAAAACTAAGGCCGATAAGAGACGTTCTAAGGGTGCGAATTTCAAGGTGGGGGACATGGTATGGTTGTCAACAAAAAATCTACGTATGAAAGTACCATCCTATAAGTTTGCGCCTCGCTTCATTGGTCCATACAGGATCACCAAGGTGATCAATCCGGTGTCGTTTGAATTGTGTTTACCTGACTCCCTTCGTGTTCACAATGTTTTTCATATGTCTTTGCTTAAGCGTTATGTTGCTCCCGCTGGTCCAGAGGAACTGCCCCCGCCTCCGGTCGAGGTGGAGGGACAAGTGGAGCACGAGATTCATAGAATCATTGACGTTAGGAAAGTCCGGAATTCCTTCCAGTACCTTGTACACTGGAGGGGATTCGGGCCTGAGGACAGATCTTGGGTACCGCTGAGCAGGATGCATGCAGACGCACTTGTTAGGAGTTTCCATCGACAGCATCCTGAAAAGCCGGTTCCTCCAGCTAAGGGTCCGGTGGCCCCTCGTGAAGGGGGGGTACTGTAACGGGGAGCCGGCGGCGCGCTTCCCCTCTGCCGTGCCGCCGGTCTCCCAGGAGTGCGCCGGAGTGAGGACGCAGGATGCGTCCTCGTCTCCATGACGACACTCACAGGAGAGGGTCCGGCACGCGCACTGATACAGCGCGTCCCGCGTCCTCCCCGTCCCCCTAGTAACAAGCAGGCGGGGACATCTGAGCGCTGGTCTGGGCAACCAGCGCTCAGAACATTTATTATATACCTGGTTTTGGGTCATGTGGCTTTGGCCACGCCACATGACCAAATTTTGTGCATATTTGAGCGCTGGTCACGCTTGGCCAGCGCTCGGTATGCAGATGAGGTCATGTGACGCTGGCCCCGTCACATGACCCAGTGGAGGGCTATTTAAAGCCACTAGTTGTCCTCCCTAATCGCCTGTGATTAGCGTTACAACTTTGATCAGTGCTTGAGCGACCTTGTGTTTGATTTGCTGTTTGACCCTGACCTTGGACTTGGACTTGGACCTCTCTTTGCTTCACCCCCGGTATTGACGTTATCTCCTGTGTATGACCCGGCTTGCTGACTATTCTGATATTGTGTTTGTTTCGTCTGTGTTTGTCTCTCCAATTGTTCCCTGTCCCTCCCTGTGCACTTATACAGAGCAGGGACTGTCACCGTGGTTGTCCGCGGCCGCCTAGGGCCGACTGAGGCAAGCAGGCAGGGAGAGAACGGGGGGGGGGGTATTCAGTACAGGGCGCACCTTCCCTTGTCTCCCTCGTGACAGTTATGCCATTTGACGTACTTTTTTATTATATGGAAAGGTGGATGATATAAACATTATCTAACATTTTTTATTTTTTATAATGATTTTGAAGCTTGTATATGAGCGTAAAAAATCTATTTTTAAATTTTTAATTATGAATAATTTAATTTTTAAAATGACTTTATTACTGTCTATTGCTCATTTCTTATGTTGGCCATATGGTGGCCAAAATAAGAATTGCAGTTTGAATATTCTAAGTCTCTTCAGCGAGACCCAGGGCATTCAAACTAGTTACCAGCATACCCATTGGTTGCAGGGGATGTCAGTGGGATTCCCCGAAGCGCGAGCTTCTGGGTTTTTCACACTTTAAATGCTGTGATCTCACTTGATCAAGGCATCTAAAAGCTTTAATTACCAAGATCAACATTATTGCCGGATATCGGTAATTAGAAAAAGTAGAGACCTGCCGGTCATGACACCCGCTGCATGTGTTTCGCTCCAGTAGTAAAAGGGTTAAAAGCAGAGAGGTTCAAATTTAAAAAATAGTGAATTTTTCAAAATTTTCTGTAAATTTTGGATTTGTTTTATATAGAAAGGTAAAACATAGCGACCCAAATTTAACAATAACACAATAACATGACGTACAAAGTGTCAATCTTAAAACGGCTTGGGTAAGTAAAAGCATTCCAAAGTATTTACCACATAAAGTGAAGTAATTCAGACTTGCTAAATTAGTCTTGGTCAGGAAGGGGGTAAATGGCCTAATCTTAAAGTGGTTAAGGAAAAGAAATGTTTCTTACATGCCTAGCAAGAAGTGTCAAATCTATCACACAGCATGGGGCAACCTAGTCTAGCTTTATGCTATCTAAATTTAAGGCAGTAATAATAAACCTCCACCACTATCATGTATGCCGTGATGAAACTTACCTGTGGCTGATATATACTCCCAGGATCCCGGGGTCCAAGCCCTACAAAGGATCGATTGGCAGGAGGTGTACTAGGGGCAGAATATGCTGTAAAGAAAGAATAATTATTGATACAAACTCAAAAATGTGGGGGCTAAAGGGGGCAGGCTATATAGAAATAGTTTAAAAATTGTTCCGATTAAGTGATTGTGACTTCATACAGGTTTCAAGAATACCAAGCCCTTCACCACCAATATGACAACTACAGAACTATAGAAAAGCAATAAACACGTAAATTATAATGCTTGTAATTACAATGCTGAATGATACAGCATATCATTTCTCTTCTGCATTGGGGATTAAGGATTCTGCATGTCAAAGCATTTGCTTTAATCGCAATAAAATAAAAGCAGTCACAAACCATAGAAAGGTACACTACTGTAATGATGTGGAGTTACTGCTGATCTATGTTTTTTTAAGATGATTATATGGCACTTACTAATATAGCATTTGTTGATATTCTGCACCATTTCATAAAGTTTGACCTCTTGTTAGTCAAGTCTTTTGTGCTGTCCACACAGAAGTCCTATCCATAAAATAGCCGATGGAGGAATATGTGACCAGACACATCCCTACTCCATTCCAATACATTTCAATTCCACAATTCCAATCTCTCAGTCTGCTCTGATCAAATGTACTTCATCTGCCATCTACACTTGCACTGGAGTTTAGTGCAGCTGCAGTGGGTTAGAACAGAAATGGTTGGGTGATGTGTCTGGTCACATAATCCTCCATCAACTGCCATTTTATGGACAGGACTAGGGAAGAGCAAACCGAACCGTAACAAACCAGATTCGTTACGAACTTTGCAAAAAGTTCGGTTCGTCACCGAACCGAACTTTTGAAAAGTTTGTAACGAATCTGGTAAAAAAAAAAAAACGGTAACGCAAAACTGTAATTTTTTCACAGAATAGACCAGGATACAAGGGATTATTACTCCTATAATCCCTTGTATCCTGGTTTTCTGTGAAAAAAAAAAATTGTGACGTCACCCCACAGCCCCTGAAGTGCCTGAGCGCGCCGACATCTTGTCAGTGCGTCTTAAGACTTCAAAGGGAGAGGAGCTGCAGATTAGATAGACAGAGAAAAGATATAGATAGATAGATAGCCAAACAAGTAGATAGATACAGGGAGAGATAGAGAAGGAATAGAAATGGTTAGTGAGAGAAGCAGGAGAGAGGAAGAGAAAGCTAGATATAGAAGATAAGGTGATAGATAGGGAAAGAGGCTGAGAAAGCAAGAGATAGGTAGAGGTAGGGAGAGAAAGTCATATAAATAAAAAAATTGTGAGATCTAGGGAGAGATAGGGTGATAAAAAAAGAAATACTGAGAGAAAAGAGTCAGGACAGGTAGCATTCCTGTTCCGTGACCGTACACGCTACATGTTGCTGCTCAGCTGGGTGCCGTCAACCCCGTTTAGCCGCAACAAAAAAAGTTTAAAAAAAAAAACTAAAAAAAAAAGTTATAAACAAAGTTTAAAAAAAAAAGTTAAAAAGTTATAAAAAAATAAATAAAGTTTAAAAAAGTATAAAAAAAATACATTGTTTAATTTTCCCCCACCCAAATAAAAATATGTCCAAGCGTCCTACTTCCAGCACTTCCCAGGCAAGGAGTGCAACAGCAGGCGGTGAGGGTAAGAGAAGTGGCAGCACCAGGCTCGGTGGCAGCCGGGATAACAGAGAAAAAACAAAAAAAAAAACCCCAACGTCTCGCTCACCTGAATAGACTGGAGGCACGGTCAGCACTGGGAACTAGTGCTTGAATACGCAGGAAACAAGAAAAAAGAAGAAATTACCAGCTTCCAAAGAAAAAATTATTTGAATAAATTCTTTGAATAAAATCCAGCCTTTATTTTCTTCATCCAAGTGCACAGTTAAAAGCCAACACTTACAGAGTCCTTATCTACGCGTTTCGGATCACACAATACAGATCCTTAGTCATGATGTCATAGGACATCTGAAACCACTGGTTTAAATAGCTTAGACTAATCACCAGTGGGCGGAGAATGAATACTCCCACATACATGTATAAAAAGCACATTTATAAAATTGCAGGAAAAACATACTGAAAATAAACATTAATGAATAAGGATCAATAATGAAGAATCAAATCATGTTTTTTGTTCAAACCGAGAGGGATACAACATCCCATTTGAAAAATCCAAAAGGATTCCCTATTTAGAAGCTTGCGCTTATGGTCACCACCCCTCCTGGGGGGGTTAACCCTTTCCAAGCCACAAACAAGAAAACCTTTTGTATCACCTTGATGCACAGCTGCATAGTGTGAACTGACTGCTGAGACATTGCGACTTTTTGAGTATGGAATGTCAGAGATATGCCTCCTTATTCTGACCTTCAGGCTGTTCGTGGTGCATCCTACATACTGCAGTTGACAAATTGATGTGTGGCCCGACGTACTTCAACTATAGCACAACAAGTCAGTCCAAGCTTGTTTTTGGATCAACAGCAACAAAAACCTACTTGGCTTACTTACAAAGGTACCTATAGGTGTGGACATCGCATATGCACATGTTGCAATTATATTCAAACGGGTTCTTCTATTTTTTCTATAGCAAAGCATAAATCATACCAACAACAACAATATATTAATTGTAACACTGCATATGTGGTATATTGTATCACATGTTCAATTTGTCAACTGCAGTATGTAGGATGCACCACGAACAGCCTGAAGGTCAGAATAAGGAGGCATATCTCTGACATTCCATACTCAAAAAGTCGCAATGTCTCAGCAGTCAGTTCACACTATGCAGCTGTGCATCAAGGTGATACAAAAGGTTTTCTTGTTTGTGGCTTGGAAAGGGTTAACCCCCCCAGGAGGGGTGGTGACCATAAGCGCAAGCTTCTAAATAGGGAATCCTTTTGGATTTTTCAAATGGGATGTTGTATCCCTCTCGGTTTGAACAAAAAACATGATTTGATTCTTCATTATTGATCCTTATTCATTAATGTTTATTTTCAGTATGTTTTTCCTGCAATTTTATAAATGTGCTTTTATACATGTATGTGGGAGTATTCATTCTCCACCCACTGGTGATTAGTCTAAGCTATTTAAACCAGTGGTTTCAGATGTCCTATGACATCATGACTAAGGATCTGTATTGTGTGATCCGAAACGCGTAGATAAGGACTCTGTAAGTGTTGGCTTTTAACTGTGCACTTGGATGAAGAAAATAAAGGCTGGATTTTATTCAAAGAATTTATTCAAATAATTTTTTCTTTGGAAGCTGGTAATTTCTTCTTTTTTCTTGTTTCCAGCCGGGATAACAGGCGTGACAGCAGGGTGCAGCTACCCCTGATGGCCACTGGTCAAGTAAGAACCACACAGCCAGCGGTTCTAGATTGGCTTACCCAATCCTCCAGGTCCACCGCCCAAAGCTCCCAAACGAGGAGTCAAGCATCCGCTGGATCATCCGACACCACCCTTACATGGGACGGTCAGCGAGAGTCCTCTGCCCCGTCCCCTGTTATTAGAATGCCACTCACCTTTGGGGCACCTTCTGCCAGAGAACTCTTGGGAAACCTTGATCTGCCCTTGGAGTCTCTACCACTTTTTAGTGATGAGGAGGAGGAGGAGGAAGTCCACCAAAGTCAGCGGGTGGAACGTAGTGAGACTCCAGAGGAGGTGTTGGCTGTAAGAAGTCAACAGAGCCAGGGAGGGGCAGTGCCACACCTGATATTCTGTCCCAGCCACCGGAGGAAAGTAGCAGTGGTGCTGAGTTTGATGACGATGTCGCTGATCGGACGTGGCGCCCTCAAGCAGCATCATCCTCATCATCAGGGGAGGAAATAGAGGTGCCACCGACGAAGCAACATCCCACGGTTTCAAGGAACCGAGGCACAAGAGGGAGGGGTAGAAGCCAAGCTACCAGGCAGAGATCACCCTCTCAAAGCCTTGGTCCTGAGAGGGCACCCTCAGGCAGCAGTGGCAGTCAACAGCCAGCAAGACCCCCCGTGGCTGTCAGCAAACCACGGTCCTCTGTCGTCTGGCAGTTCTTCCGCCTGGGGAAAGATAAGCACATCGCTTTGTGCCTGCTGTGCAATGAGAGGGTCAGTCGTGGCAGGGGTGATAATCTCGGGACAACATCGATGCAAAAGCACATGGAAAGGCAACACCAACAGGCCTGGAAGAACCGTGACCCCAATACCACCTCCTGTCAGGATGCACCATACACTGCAGATCCCATCATGCAGCATCCTCTCAGTGCAACTCGGGGCTTGTCAGCCTCAGGTGCCAGCACCAGCACAGTGTCACTGCCATCTACACCACTAATGAGGCAGCAATCCGTGACTGAGTCCATGGGCAGACGTCAGGTCTATTCCAGCAGCCATCCCATGGCCCAGAAACTGACCGGACACCTGGTTAAGCTGCTGGTGCTTCAGTCCCTGCCCTTCAACCTTGTGGACTCCCAGCCTTTCAGGGATTTCATGGCGTGTGCGCACCCCAGATGGCGAGTCCCCAGCCGCCACTACATCTCTGGCAAAGCTATCCCATCACTGCACAGTTATGTGCAGAAAATGGTGGGCGACTCATTGGGACTCTCTGTGTCCAAGACCGTGCACCTGAGTGCTGATGTCTGGTCCTCAAATTATGGCCAAGGGCAGTACATGTCTGTTACTGCCCATTGGGTCAACATCCTCCCAGAAGACCATCAGGAAGTTGGCCCATTCTTGCCACTGTCACCTCCACGGTGCTTTAGGGGGCCAGCAGCGGGAAGCAGAAGTTCTGCCTCCACCACCTTGCAACCATCCGCCGCTTTGACAGCAGTCCAACCTGCCCCGGTGTCTTACCACCGATGTCAGGCCCGGCGCTCTCAGGCTGTCCTCCATTTGGTGAGCCTGGGTGAACAGAGCCACAGTGGGCTGGAGCTCCTCCGGACCATCAGGGAGGAGATCAATCAATGGCTGACCCCACGTCAACTAACAGTGGGAAGTGTGGTAGCAGACAATGGGAGGAACATTGTCTCTGCAGTGCAACAGGGAGGGCTGAGTCATACACCTTGTATGGCACATGTGATAAACCTCATAGTGCACAGGTTTCTTAGATCATTTCCTGCACTACAAGACCTTCTGAGGATGTCACGCAGAGTGTGCAAACACTTCAGCCACTCCTACACTGCAAGGAATACCCTGCTAAGGATCCAGAGACAGCGCAGTCTGCCCCAACATCGGCTAATCTGTGACGTGCCAACATGCTGGAATTCTGCCCTCCATATGCTGGACCGCCTGTACGAGCAAAGGTCAGCCGTTACAGACTTCCTCATGGGGCAATCAGGCAGCTTCACGCCACACTGCGACTTCCAAGTCACACACTGGCAGATGATGCATGAAGTCTGCCAATTGTTGATCCCTTTTGAGGACGCGACTTTGTTTGTGAGCAGGCAGGACTATGGGATCAACGACATCATCCCACTCGTCCATGTTCTGGAAAGTGCGCTGAAAAGCATCATCAGCGAGGATTCCCAGGCCACCACTCCAAGGCTGAACATCGCCTTGAGCGCAGAGATGGATGAAGTGCAGATGGAGGAGGAACATGTGTACGCCCAGCCATTCCACACACCGCCACCTGGCTTCTCTGCCTCTCAATCACAGGAGGAGATGGAGGATGAGGTGGTAGAGGAAGCGGAGGAAGACCCCAGCAGACCCTGGAACTATACCGAGGACAGTGGAGAGGAGAGGTGCTCATTGTCCTTGGTGCAGATGGCAAGGTGCCTGCGGGAGTGTCTGAGGAGTGACAGCCGGATTGTGGACATCCGCCAGAGGGACCAGTACTGGTTGGCCACCCTGGTGGACCCTCGCTTCCGCCGCAAAATGGCTGAATTTTTTCCGCCATCAGAGAGGGAGGCAAAACTGGGGTACTACCGGGACCTACTCACCAGTCAGTTGGTCTCAACTTACCAGCGAGACCAGCCAGGTTCCCAGACAACCAAGACCAGCACGCTCCACTACCACCACCACTAGTGGAGGCGTGAGAAGTCGCTACAGCCTCCAATCGCTGATGAGCGATTTCATGCAGCCAGCTGCTGAAGAGGGGACACAACACCGGACTCATGGCGTGGACCAACATGAGCTCACCCACCAGGTCACTGCCTACCTGGATTGTACCCTGCCCCAAAGTGTCACCGACCCCGTGCAGTACTGGGCAGAGAAACTGGACATTTGGCCTCAACTGGCAGAGTTTTCTTTGGCTCTGCTGTCCTGCCCAGCCAGTAGTGTTGCGTCAGAGAGGGTGTTCAGTGTGGCGGGTAACATCGTAACACCGCAAAGAACGAGGCTCTCTTGCCACAGTGTTGAGATGCTGACTTTTATAAAGATGAATCGTGCCTGGATTACATCGGATTATACCACCCCCCTGCCTGATGTGAATGACTAAGTCATCAGTCACCCGTCTTGCATGGCAATCCGTGTGTCCAAGAAACTGACCTTAATATCCCAAATATGTGCCCAACGTAAAAATCCGTAATTTAACTTATTAAGTAATGTTCCGCCCTTAGACCCCAAATTTAAAAAAAAATCACCTTAAAAATTCCCTACTTAATTCGGATACATTTAAATAAACAGAACCCCATCTCCAAATTTAATGCCCATGGTGTGTTGGCCATTTAACATCTCCACACCAGCTTAATGCCTCACACCGGTGCACCGTCCAACCCATACCCCAAGAACAGTACCATCCCTAAAATAATCCCCACGACTATGCTTCACAAAGTGGGGATTTCACCTTTTGTGAACTATAGCCATGGGGTTCTATCCCTGGCACATGTGCCAAGGAACATTACTCACCGTTTTGTGAGCGAGTATTAACTGTTCTTGAGGTATTTTGTTGATATCATGAGAGTAGTAAAATCTCGCACCGCAAATCCCAATGGGGTTCTTCTGTGTGCGAATGATTTCACGCCTCTCATGCAGTCACGCGTGGAATAAGGCTGTCTATGGGGTATATATCACGGAGGCTGCTGTCCTTCAACTGTGATATAAAAAACCTCCACAGTTAGTTACAGCAACAAACAGTTGCTGAAAGACAGGTTAACTTGCCTTATTTACGGGTGCCTTTACAATGGGATGCTTTTTTTGGGTTCTCTGCTGCCTAAAATCCACAGCGCATCGTTGGCTGATTTTATGCCACCTTCAGTATTATGGGGCTGGACGCAAATACCCAGTTCAGCACAGAACTGCATATGTCCGGACGGCACCATAGTACTGAACGCCGTTTGGTGAATGGTATAAAAATGCCCTGTGGATTTTACTCAGCAGCCCCGCAGCCGCATGTGAAGGTACCCATAGGGTGAGGTTTTTTGGGAGTGACCAAAGAGAGGGCAGGAAGGTCACTCCCATACCCCATCAGGGGTTTTTCCCCTACCCACTTTAAAAGATAAGTCCAGGCAATTAATAACTTTCTGTGCCCTTACTTGAACCAGAAACTTATAAATTGCCTGGACTTATCCTTTAAAGGGAACCGGTCATCTCCGAAACACCCCCTGAACTAGAGTAAGCGTTGTATAGTGTAAGTGATGCTGAATCCGAATATGTAAGTTTTATCTTCAGACTCACTTCCATTCCGACGCTGTGCTCCCACAAACCTGCAGTAAAATGCACTCAGTGGACTCCGGTGCTCACTCACATAATGGAGAGGACTCAAAGAAGAGTCCACTGAGTGCATTTTACTGCAGGTTTGTGGGAGCACAGCGTCAGAATGGAAGTGAGTATGAAGATAAAGCTTACATATTCGGATTCAGCATCACTTACACTATACAACGCTTACTCTAGTTCAGGGGGTGTTCCGAGATGACAGGTTCCCTTTAAGCCAGCTGGTGACAGCACTAAAAAAACACAAAAGCATACATCCATTGGGTTGGGTGCTGCACTCGGTTAGGACATCAAACTGGTGTAACAAAGATATATATATATATGTCTCGCCAACAGCCATGGGCCCAGATTCAACAGGTTTGACACCAGAGTAGTTGCGTCAATTTGTAAAGCGAGTGCCAGTGAGGTGTCCATTTCATGAAAATTGGACACGTATTTTTGGATAATGGAACTGGCGTAAAGCCTTCTTGAATCTGTGCCTTTTTAAATGTCCTTTCTTCACCTCATGGATTCTGTGGGTGAGGTTGTCTGTCTATTTAACCGTATTAGTATCCTACTAGACTAGCTGTAATGTTACAGGGTTTTTTTTAAGGTTGACTGTCCTGTGCTGAACTCTACATCAACATTTTGTCATGTATAAAAACTGATTTTTACAAGCGTGCATATTCTTAGCTTCCAACTTCAGTTCTCTGTACTAGGCCCTTCTGGGTCCAAAAGAATACTGCTCCTACTAATGCCCCCACCGTCAATTGTCTATTTGGAAACATACTGGGTGCAATCAAGAGCTGCGGAAGCTGCCTCCTCAACTTGTCTCTTCTCAACCATACTGGCCAGGGTGCTATCAAGTGCTGCCGCCTCCTCCTCCGTCAATTGTCTCTTCTCAACTATACTGGCCTGGGTGCTATCAAGTCCTGCCGCCTCCTTCTCCGTCAATTGTCTCTTCTCAACTATACTGGCCTGGGTGCTATCAAGTGCTGCTGCCTCCTTCTCCGTCAATTGTCTCTTCTCAACGATACTGGCCTGGGTGCTATACAAGTGCTGCCGCCTCCTCCGCCATCAATTGTCTCTTCTCAACTATACTGGCCTGGGTGCTATACAAGTGCTGCCGCCTCCTCCTCCATCAATTGTCTCTTCTCAACTATACTGGTCTGGGTGCTATCAAGTGCTGCCGCCTCCTCCTCCGTCAATTGTCTCTTCTCAACTATACTGGCCTGGGTGCTATCAAGTGCTGCCGCCTCCTTCTCCGTCAATTGTCTCTTCTCAACTATACTGGCCTGGGTGCTATACAAGTGCTGCCGCCTCCTCCTCCGTCAATTGTTTCACTGGCTGTCTCAACTCATTACTGGCCTGGGTGCTATCAAGTGCTGCCGCCTCCTTCTCCGTCAATTGTCTCTTCTCAACTATACTGGCCTGGGTGCTATACAAGTGCTGCCGCCTCCTCCTCCGTCAATTGTCTGTTCTCAACCATACTGGGTCCAATACAGTACTATTACTGCTGCTGGTTCCACTGTCAAATGTTTTCCACCCTACTGGGTCCAAGGCAATGCTGCCGGTGTTGCCAACTTGCACTTTGTGTCCTATGTCCCGTGTAATCACTTACACCTTGGCTAATGTGTACCTGTTCTGGGGTGCAGAAGGTCTCATTAAATGGTATGCCTGTCTGTCTTCTGACCTGTGATGTCACTGAGACCGCATCGACTTCAACGCAGCCTATTCTTGGGCTGGTGCCACGATCTACCGTGTGTTTTTGGTGCTCTGGCATGACATGGACTGCTCCAGCGGACATGTTCAATGCTGTCAAATGTTGTCGACCTGGCTGTCGACGACTATTTTTGCACTTTGATTTTTTACACTTTTTTCATTGTAATAGCAACTGCAACTAAACGAAACTATTTCCTATCAGACTCCCACTATTGTAGCTGCAATTATTCAGCCGTTATATCAAGGTTCGTTCTAGGTTCGGTTCGTACGAATCCGAACTTCACGAAAGTTCGCCGAACCGAACTTTTCAAAAGTTCGCTCATCCCTAGACAGGACCTTTGAGGACAGCAGGGAAGATTTCCGCAACAAGGCTACATAGGTTACGAAATCTAGCAAACAGCACATAATATCAACAAAGGCTATAACAGTAAGTGCAATTTATTCATCTTACATACACAGTAATTAACAGTTGCCAGAAAGTGACCAACCCCTTCAATATTTACGGCTCATTCAGACAACCGTATATATAAATAGGGCCGCAAAAGACGCGGACAGCACATCGTGTGCTCTCTGCATCTGTACTTCCGTTCCCCGGCCCTGCAAAAAAGATAAAACATGTCCTATTCTTGTCCGTTTTTGTGGACAAGAATAGGCATTTCTGTCATAGGGCTGGCCCTTCTGTTCTGCAAAATGGGGAACACACACGACTGGTAACCATGTTTTGCGGATCTGCATTTTGCAGACCGCAAAATGGATATAGTCGTCTGAATGAGCCCTTAGTCATACATAAAGTATATGTTAGTCAATACATGCTGTTACCAATATTATAATTTTCCTACATTAATTCTTTGTAATAAGATTACTATTTTTCTATTTTGTAACAGTTTGAGAACTCACTTGGAGAAGTGGATGAGGAGTTACCACCGTCGGATGCTGTGGTAGATTTGGTGTCGGAGGGCAATGACAGGCGGGATATTCCTGGAGGAGGCGGGGCCAACATCTGCGTGGAGATATAGTGACTCGAAACCTTCACCTGGCCACTCCCATTCAGCTTAGAGATCAAGTGGGTGGAGAGGAAAAGTGGTAGAGTATGACTCCATAGTACATATTATTTGAAGGGAAATAACCAGTGGAATAAAGATTAAATTATAGCAACAACACAGAACCCCTTATTCTGAAAGAAGATCATTTACAACAGAAAACATTTGGTACAGCCAAGGATTTCCAGTATATTTTTTTATGTTATCCAACTAGTTGTACCTGGAATACTACTCCAAAATATTTAGCAGATACAGTAGGAAAATCCTGCAGCCCCCTCCCCACAATTATCTTATTATTATTTTTCTTATTATTATATTATTATTTTTCTCCAGAAAAGGATTACGGTACATATGCGAGTGATTGTTTCTATATAAAGTTCCCTGTCTCTTTGATCATATTCAGGTTTACTTTTACAAACTCTCAAATGCTTACCGGGCCTGGTTGCTGATTGGATGGGTCACAGGCAAGCGACACCAAGTCTTTCAGGGGATCCTGAGGATTTAGGTGTGGGGGATAGCGAATAGCTGTATGTGGAAAGTAAGTGGAGGCAGCCTGGGGAAGGAGGGAGGAAGGTGGGAAGTGTAACGTAGTAGAAGTGTGGGGACTTCGGGCAAGACCTATGTAGTCCAAAAATAACGGAACAATAAAGGGGGGGGGAGAGGGATAATTAAACAACTGAAAAATAAAGGCACAGGAAATTTTTTACATATAACAAACTACTAGATCTTATGTGTGCTCTAGAGAGCTATGCTCTCACGGGAGAAAATCTAGGGATTATGCACTCACCACTGTGCACAGCTATGACTGGCCTGTGATGTTGTGTGAAGCCACCGATTCTTGGGGATGTATCTTGAGGAGATGGGCTGTGAAATGGTGATTTGTCCAATTCAGACTTCTTCACAGTGGGAGACATTCCTATACAATCAATTATAATGCAGAACAGGTATCAGGTATGATTAAACATCTTGCCACAGGAAATCAAAGGCATTAGGCTAGGCTATGCTGGACTGCACTGCATTCACTCCATAACAAGGTGGAACTCTTTATGAAGGGATATGGTTAACAGTGACATTAGGACTAGAGACAGGACAAGTGAAAGGTGGGGAACAGAGAAAAAATTGAAAACCTAATTACTTAGTAGCTGTATAATGTCCCCTCACCCATTTAGATACTAGTGAATGTAAAAACAATTAAAGATCACGGACTATGATCCTTGATTATTATGGGGAATACAGGCTGCTGTAAACAGTAGATGGATTGTATGACAACTCAGCAAGCTGGCAGTATTATCTGATAGCACATGGAGATGGAGAGATGGTTGGATATAGAAATGAGTAGATTAATGTCACTGCCATGTATTTGCCAGTGATACCACAGAATATACTAAACAATAATTGTAACCAGGGGTTGACTGGGAACTTAAAGTAGCTCTGGAAAAAAAAACTAAAAGTGGCCCCATTTTGTAGGCAGGGCAACAAAAGTAGGCAGGGTCAACAATACCATAGATCAAAACACCATCCCAGCAGAACCAAATAACACTGTGTAGCGCAATATACTGGCCTTCTGTGGTGGCCATCAATAGCTACCATTTTCTGTTCTCCTCCTTCTCCTTCAGTTGTCTTTAAGATATGGAGCAGGAGGCTTAGGAGGTGAGAGGCAGGCCACAGCAGTTGAATTCTCACAGCGCTATTGCTGAGAGCTGATTATGTACCCAGTCAGCGGCAGAAACTTGGGTGGCGCCCTGGGGCATCAGCCGACCAGGAAATTTACCTGTAAGGTCTATGGCCAATCCGCCCCTCATTGTAACCAATTCATTTGCTCAGGGTACCTCTGTTATTGAGTACAGTTGTACAGTTTTCTTTTCTTGGTTTTTATCCTTGGTTACAAGTTTTATACCAGTCAAAATTGACTTTAATATGTGAATACCACTAGAAAACAAAGAACTGTATGCAGTACTACATACAGTACAGTGTCAATTCATATTGTTCAATTTCAAGTCCACCTTCCATTTATCACTTTGCATACAGCATCTGTATATACTGTACTTCCTAACTGACAATGCATAGATGATGTACAAATGTCCACCACTATAATGGAAAATCACACTGTATAGTATGCGCGGCTGATGTGTGCAACCAGCAGTAATGCCGATCACGGACATATAACCCCTTGGATGCCGTGGTCAGCGTGCGTTTCCGGTGTTGCTCCAGCTCTCTTGTGTGGCGATCGGAGGAGCCGGATTGTGTATGCAGCAGGAGGCTGCTGCATAGTATTTCCTATGGAGCCCTTGCCTGTAATAGGGCTCCATAGGAAACTAGTAAAAATCATCATAGACTCCAATGCAAGTGCATTGGAATCTATTATAACAGCAATCCGATGATTGCTTGTTATAGTTCCCTATGAAAACTATAAATAAAGTTTTTAAAAAATAAAAAAACATAAAAATTCTAATCATCCCCCTTTCCCCAAAATAAAAATAAAAGAAGTAAAAAATAAAAATAAATACACACCATGGGTATCGCCATGTGCGAAAACGCTCATACTATAAAAATATAAAAATTTCTTTCCCATACGGAAAACAGCAAAATGGAAAAAAGCGTTAAAATGGCCTATTCGCCGTTTTTGGTCGCTTTATTTTCTAAAAAAAAAATTTAATAAAAAGTGATCAAAAAGTCACACACCCCAGAATGGTATCAATGAAAAGTTCAGATTGTGCCCCAAAAAGTTATTGGCGTCAAAATATGTCGACGAAAAAATTTTTTTTCCCAACTTTATAATTATTTTATCACTATCAAAACACAAGAAAAACTATACATATTAGATATTGCCAGATTCGGACTGTAGAATGAAAGTAACTGGTCAGTTTTATTGCTTTTTTTTTTTTTTTTGCAATTTCACCCGATTTGGAATTTTTTACCTGCTTCCCACTACATCATATGCAATATTAAATGGTGGCGTTGGAAAGTACAACTTGTCCCAAAAAAAACAAGCCCTCATACAGCTATGTGAACAGAAAAATAAAAAAGTTATGGCTCTGTGAAGGCAGGGAGCGCAAAACGAAAATGCAAACACAAAAAAACCTGAAAGGGTTAATGGGGTCTGATTGGGGTCTGAGCTGAGGTCTTATATATAGAGAGAGGAGGGCCATCATTAGACAGGAGCTAAGTGGGGAACTCCAGTTGGCTGCCTTACATATTTGCTTTATAGAGACACAGGCCTTCTCTGCCGATGAGGTAGAAACTGACCAAGGTGGGGGACGAGAAGTATAGCAAACAGATAGCCAGAAGGATCCAGCTAGCAATGTTCTGAGAGGATGTCCCTTTTCCTTCTTAGACCTTTGAAACTGTAGCAAAAGTTGACAAGAATCCCTCCACTCTTGAGAAATGTTCAGATATTTGAGGAAATAGTGAAAAGACAGGCAAATTGAATAGGAAGTATTTTAAAGGTGAAGCTCTGTATATATAATCCCTGCCTGTAAGGACATTTAAAAGAAAACAAAAATTGTTTATTGGTATTGTCACGCTCAGGAGTGGGGGGGAAACCAAACCGCGCCTAGAAAGGAAAGGAGATTAGGCCTAGAAACTAAGGAAGGAAGATGGACACCTCCTAAAGGAAACCCTGGCTCAATTCCTGTCTATCTACCAGTATGAACAGGCCTCAAATGTAGGCGAGTTCATACACAGGAACCTAAACACCAAACTGACCCTATAGGACCCTGGAACTAATGACAGGAATGAGTCTACCTGTTCCTTCAAAAGGAAGGACGAACAGGAGTTTCCCTTAGGCCTAATAACAAAACAACAGGGAAAAGTAACGAAACACACAGAAGGGAAAAGGACACTTATCTTTCAATGAAGAAATTAAGGCTCCAGGATCTCAGCTGAGAACCAAACTCCAGCTCACCACAACAACTGAAGCTATAAACTGCAAGGAATTGTGGGAGAAGAAGCAATAAATAGGGGATGGACGATTACCACACCAGGAACACCTGAGGGAAAAGGGTGTGGTAAAAACCAACAGCAAAAAAGGAAAACATGTCATATTATACCACGTGTAGCTAATCTGACAGACCTCCTGTTACCTGTCACAGGAACGTCCGTGACAGTACCCCCCCTTCTACGGGTGACCTTTGTCCAGATGAGACCTGTGAAAAGTTTTCACCAAACGACTGGCATTCACGTCAGATGCCGGTACCCATGTCCTCTCCTCTGGTCCATAACCCTTCCAGTGAACAAGATATTGAAGAGTTCTACGAAGAACTCGAGAGTCAATAATCTTGGCGATCTGGAACTCCAAACTACCATCCACCATGACAGGCACGGGTGGTAAGGGAGATGGCTCCAAAGGTTCAACATATCTCTTCAACAAAGATCTGTGAAATACATTATGAATTTTAAGGGCCTGAGGAAGTTCAAGACAAAATGCTACAGGATTAATAATGGCAGTTATCTTGGACCAATAAATCTTGGACCCAACTTCCAAGAAGGACCTTTCAACTAAATGTTTCTTGTGGACAGCCACACAGAATCACCCACATTTAGGTCCGGACCATATATACATTTCCTGTCAGCCACACGTTTGTACTTGTTGCCCATATTTAACAATTTATAAAGCTATTTCGAATTTTCCGCCATATAGATGACAATGATGACGAAAAACATTCTTCCTCGGGGATACCAGAGGTATCAGAACCAGAAAAAGTGCCAAACTGCGGGTGAAACCCACATGCCCCAAAAAACGGCGACTTGCCAGTTGACCCCTTTCTACGATTGTTTATGGCAAACTCCGCCAGAGACAAAAATGAGGACCGCTCCTCCTGATTCTCAGAGACAAAACATCTCAAGTAAGTCTCCAGACTCTGATTAGTACGCTCTGTCGTTGTACCCCGAGCCGAGTACAGAACGCCTTCCAGAATCTGGATACAAACTGAGTCCCATGATCAGAGACCACGTCAGTGGGAATGCCATGAAGTTTCACAATGTTGTCAACAAACACTTGTGCAAGGGTTTTAGCATTAGGGAGTCCGGGCAATGCAATAAAGTGCGCCATTTTACTAAAACGATCTACAACCACAAGAATAACTGTCTTTCCAGATGAATTAGGCAGATCAGTGATAAAGTCCGTAGACAAGTGAGTCCATGGTCTTGACGGGATGGGCAACGGGAATAGGGGTCCAGAAGGTCGAGTATGTGTCACCTTAGCGCATGCACAGACACTACAGGCCGACACATAGTCCTCAACACACTTACGCAGCCCTGGCCACCAGAATCTACGAGAGATGAGGTCGACAGGGGATTTACTCCTAGGGTGTCCCGCAAGCACCGTACAGTGGTGTTCCTCAAACACCTTATGACGCAATTCAGATGGAACAAACAATTTCCCAGGGGGGCAAGACTCTGGTACGTCTCCCTGGGCCTCAAACACCTTAGCCTCAAGATCAGGGTAAAGAGCAGATATTACCACCCCTTCAGACAGTATAGGACTCGGAGCATCAAAATCACCTCCTCCGGGAAAACTATGTGACAAGGCATCCGCCTTGACATTCTTAATCACAGGACGATACGTGACAATGAAATTGAATCTGGTGAAGAACAAAGACCATCTGGCCTGCCTCGGGTTCAATCGTTTCGCCGACTCAAGGTAAGCCAGGTATTTGTGATCTGTGAATACAGTGATTGGGTGAATCGCCCCTTCCAACCATTGATGCCATTCCTCAAAAGACAACTTAATGGCCAGAAACTCTCTGTTACCCACATCGTAATTTCTCTCCGCAGCAGAGTTTTTTTTTGAGAAAAAGGCACATGGGCGCCATTTACCTGGTGACGGACCCTGTGATAAAACTGCTCCTACCCCCACCTCGGATGCATCAACCTCCACAATGAAATGTTGTGACACATCTGGCTGCACCAAAATAGGGACAGAAGAGAAGCACTCCTTCACAGCAGAAAAGGCTCGCAATGCTGCATCAGACCACAGTGAGACATCCGTCCCTTTCCTAGTCATGTCAGTTAAGGGTTTAACTACTGTCGAATAGTTCTTAATAAACTTTTGGTAATAGTTGGTGAACCCCAAAAACCGCATAAGAGCCTTCAAATTTTCAGGTCGATCCCAGTCCAGTACAGCACGGACTTTCTCTGGATCCATACGAAAATCTGAAGATGACAGCAGGTATCCTAAGAATTGCACCTCTTGTACAGCAAAAACACATTTCTCTAATTTTGCGTACAATTTGTTGTCTCTTAAGATCTGCAACACCTGTCTAACATGATCCTGATGTGTCATCCAAATACACGACTACAAACCTCCCCACCAGGTGATGAAAAATGTCATTAACAAAATGCTGGAAGACAGCAGGAGCATTGGTCAACCCAAAAGGCATGACCAGGTTCTCAAAGTGGCCCTCAGGAGTATTAAAAGCCATCTTCCATTTATCCCCTTCCTTTATCCTGACCAGATTATTTGCCCCCCAAGTCCAACTTGGAGAACACCTTGGCATCAACAATCTGGTTAAACAAATCAGGAATCAAAGGAAGGGGGTAAGGATCACGGACAGTAATCCGATTGAGTTCACGGAAATCCAGACATGGCCTAAGAGTTCCGTCCTTTTTCTTTACAAAGAAAAACCCTGCTGCCACTGGAGATTTGGAAGGTCTTATGTGTCATTAACTCTCAGCAATATATTCTTTCATGGCCGTTCTCTCAAGTCCAGAAAGGTTATACAGCCTAGATTTGGGCAACTTTGCTCCGGGGATAAGATTGATAGGACAATCGTATTCCCGATGTGCGGGTAAATCCTGACATCCACCTTCAGAAAATACATCAGCGAAATCAGATATAAAAGTGAGAAGTGTCTTAGTGGTTAACGCAGAAAAAGATGTATTAAGACAATTGTCAACGCAATAATCACCCCAATCCAGAATCTGTCTAGTATGCCAGTCAATGGTTGGATTGTGTTTGCTTAACCACGGTAAACCCAGCACCACAGAAGCAGGAAGACCTTCCAACACAAAACACGAAATAAGTTCCTGATGAAATTCACCTACTCTTAATCTGATATCATGCACCATCTGAGACAAACACTTTTGAGGTGCAGAATCAATAGCAAACACTGAAATCCTCTTCTCCAATGCACTCGGAGACAATCCATGCATACAGACAAACTGAGCATCAATCAGGTTCACCCCTGTCCCGCTGTCGATAAACACCTCAATTCTCACAACCTTTGACTCTAGCGCCACCTCGGCAGTCAGGAGAAAACGGATACTACAGGATGAAGACAAATGCACATTTTCTGTCTCTCCACCCACTCCTCCAAGAGTGAGATGGAAATTTAACGCCCCCTTTCTTTTTTTCTCTTTTAGAGACTGAATGCATGGACATGCGTTGATAAAGTGTCCTTTCTGTCCGCAGAAAAAAAAACACACTCCCTTTTTATTACCAGAATGCTTAAAGGTGGAAGCAGGAGTAGCCCCCCTAACTGCATGGGTTCGTCCCCAGACATCAACCCAGGAGTATCTTCACCCAAAGTGTCATAGGAAGACAAAACACTATGTGATAGTACGTCCTGAGAGCGGGGGCCCCTAGATCTCTCTCTCAGGCGTCTATCCATGCGTACAGCAAGAGACATAGCCTTTCTGATACTCCTTGACAAAACTGACTACGGAGAGCTGGATCGTTCCATTCGATATCTGTAGCCCACCTTCGAAACTCAGCACAATAGATCTCAACAGAGCGCTCACCCTGATGAAGGTCACGTAACTTGTTCTCGGCCAGGGAGATGCGATCCGGGTCATCATAGATAAGCCCCAAAGCATTGAAAAATTCATCCACCGACTGGAGAGACTGCGATCCGGTCGGCAAAGAAAAGGCCCATGACTGTGCATCTCCCTTGAGCAACGAGATCACCACACCAACTCTCTGTTCCTCATTACCAGATGAATGTGGACGCAACCTAAAGTACAATTTGCACGCCTCCCTGAACAAAATAAAGTTATCACGTCCCCCAGAGAATCTATCAGGGAGAGCGACTTTAGGCTCCAGACAGGCCAGGCAACTACCACCCCCGGGACCAACAGGCTGTGGTCTCTGAATCTGGGTGACGGTCGTGCGGAGGTCAGCTACCTCCAAAGACAGCCCCTGCAGCTGCCCGGCGAGTACAGCAATAGGATCCATGTCTGTACAGATACAAACAAAGTGACGGTAATTGGCGGTTTATAATGTCATGCTCAGGTGTGGGGGAAAACCAAACCGCGCGTAGGAGGGAAAGGAGATTAGGCCTAGAAACTAAGGTAGGGAGATGGACACCTCCTAAAGGAAAGCCTCAATTCCTGTCTATCAACCAGTATGAACAGGCCTCAAATGTAGGCGAATTCATACACAGGAACCTAAACGCCTAACTGACCCTATAGGACCCTGGAACTAATGACCAGAATGAGTCTACCTGTTCCTCCAAAAGGAAGGACGACAGGGAAAAGTAACGAAACACACAGAAGGGAAAAGGACACTTATCTTTCAATGAAGAAATGGAGGCTCCAGGTGTCACGCTCTGGTGTGGGGGGAATAGCCACACCGAGCGTACGAGGGAAGGGAACAGACCAAAACCAGGGAAACGGTCACCTCCTGCAGGGAACCCTCAAACTAGGCCCTGACTGACTACCAGTATGAACAAGCCTGGGTTGTAGGAAAGTTCATACACAGGAACCTAATAATAAATGCACCTTAGAAAACCCTGCAGTCTAGTGACACAAGAGAGTAAACCCGTTCCTCCAAGAGTAAGGAGGAACAGGAGACTCCAAAAAGGAAAACAACAAAAGGGAAAGAAGACACTTATCTTAAGCAGATATCGCAGCAACCGGATCTCAGCCGAGATCCACACCACACACTACTAAGAAGGCAGAAAGTATAAACCGCAAGGGATACTGGGAGATGAAGGGGTAAATAGGAGAAAGCTAATTACCACAGCGGCAACAGCTGAGGGGAAGGGGTGTGGTGAACAGCAACCAAACCAAGGGAAAAGCATGTCAAATTATGTCACTTTAGAAAGCCGCGCAGAACGTCTGATACCAGACGCAAGCCCACTCGTGACACCAGTATCTCAGCTGAGAACCAAACTCCAGCTCACCACAACAGCAACTGAAGCTATAAACTGCAAGGAATTGTGGGAGAAAAAGCAATAAATAGGGTAGGGACGATTACCACACCAGGAACACCTGAGGGAAAAAGGTGTGGTAAATACCATCAACAAAAAAGTAAAACATGTCAGATTATACCATGTGTTGCTAATCTGACAGACCTCCTGTTACCTGTCACAGGAACGTCTACGACAGGTATACAGATAAAAGTGTGGAGGAAACTGAAACAGAAAAAAACTACGAACTGGGGAATGCAGTGGGATATAGTAGTTGCAAGTGGCAAAGGGATCTATGTGTGATGTACCGCAAAGGGCATCTATCTGACTGAATATACCATGAGCTAGTACTCACTCCCCCTGATTCAGATGGTGATGACTCAGAAAGACTGTCTATTGGTTGGAGACCTCCCTGAGATAAACCTCAAAGCAGGAACTCAAAGATTCTTCAGGTAATTGAAAAATCTGGTGGAAAAGACATCAAGCCTTGGGGTCTGGTACCTCACTGTTTGTTTATGAAATCTTTATTCTTTACTGCAGAGAGACCTTGAGATAAAGCTAGAAACATTGCCTTCATTTATTTTAAAGGGGTTGTCCCACGAAAAATATTCTACAGTTTTCAAACCAGCCCCTGGATCTGAATACTTTTGTAATTGCATGTAATAAAAAATTTTGTATAACTACTGAGTTATTCAATAAAATGTATCTGTATAGGACCACTTAATTTCTTATTTCTTTGACCTATACACTGAGCAGGCCGCACATGCTCAGTTTCAACTTTTAACTGTCTCCTGAGCTGTGATAGGGAGAGCTGAGACACGCCCCCTTAGCTGCAGCAGAAAAGACATTCCCCTTGAGCTGCCAACCTGATATAAATCTAGCAGAGCAATGAACAGAATAGATTCTGCATGGTGCTAGAGCAGACCTGGCTTTTCTGAGGACTATGTACCGATTTAATATGGCTTCTTGTAATAGTGAAGTGATCAAAAGATCTTTCTATCCAAATCCGGCTTTAAACCTATCCACAACAGTATCACGGATCTGCCTGGTGTGTTCCTTGGTCTTCATGATGCAGAACCCTGAGACTATCACAGAGCAGGTGCATTTATACGGAGACTTGATTACACACAGGTGGATTCTATTTATCTTTATCAGTCATTTAGGACAACATTGAATCATTCAGAGATCCTCAATGAACTTCTGCAGAGAGTTTTCTGAACTGAAAGTAAATGGGCCGAATAATTTTGCATGCTCCACTTTTCAGTTGTATTATTACAAAAAAAGTTTAAATGATCCAATAAACTTCGTTCCACTTCACAATTGTGACCCACTTGTTGTTGATTCTTCACCAAAAATTTAAAATGTTATATCTTTTTGTTTGAAGCCTGAAATGTGGCAAAAGGTTGAAAAGTTCCAGGGGGCCGAATACTTTCGCAAGGCACTGTAACTCCCAAAAACTGGCACTTTTGACTAGGAGACAAACTGGACTTTTCGAAATGTATCTCCCATCGCAATCTCCTTAAAACCTCCTTTACCAAGGTTATTTACTGGAAAAGCCTCTGTTCTGAATCCGCTACCATTAGAAAAGTATCCAGGTATGGAAGAATCACTGATATGGGCCATCATCTCTGTCACTATCTTGTTGAAGACCCTTGGGGCTTGGGACAGACTGAATGAAAGAACCCAAAACTGAAGATGAAGAACCGTGTCTTCCAACTGAATGGCTATTCTTAGAAACTTCTGGTAAGATGCATATATTGTAATACAGTAATACATATCATCCTAATCCATAGCTCCAGACTCCATCTGAAATTTCATGTACACCATTTAATAGTCTTAAATTTCTTGTTGTGTGAAATGTGCCATTTGCTTTTCTTACAAGGAACAGAGTATATAAGCCAGACAATACATCACTGTCACTAGAAGGGAGACTGAAAACACCTGCTTAAATATAAGTCACTGATATATTCATTAACCTACATTCTGACCATCTCCTTAATGCTGTTGATCAAGGATGGGTCCTCATCCTCTACCAATTTCCCATTGCAAGCTTGATATAGAGGTTTACTACAGGCATACCATATAACTGTCAGGTCTGGTCATCGGAGAACATAGGTTCTATGTTTTGTTTGGTATTCTGAGTTTTTGTGTGTTTCTGTTTAGTGCCTATGCCTTGAACCATGTTCACACTGTGGGTTGTTTTGGAGCCAACGCCCAGCTTCTTGTTTGGTTTGTCTACTCAGGGTTAATACTCAGGTGCTGGCTGAGTGGCTTCTCTGAATCTGGTCCATTCAGAACCTGGGGGTGGGATTTCTTCCTGCATATATACCTACCTTCCTCTCTGCTCCTTGCTGGTTTTTGCATATCCTTGCTATTCCTGCTTGTGCGTTTTTCCGTGTGTATTCTACTGCTTATTTGACCCTTGGCTCGTACCTGACTACTCTACCGTCTTCTGATTTTGTACTGACGTTATCTCTGGTTTCTGACACGGCTAGCTGACGATTCTTCTGTGTTTTGTTCGTCTCTGTTTGTCTTCCCTTTTCCCTGCACCTTAGACAAGAGTAATTGCAGTCCTCGTGGTTGTCGCCGTATCGCCTAGGAGGCAATTAGGCAGGGACAGGGGTTGGGGTGAGCTCAGGGATCACATCTCCCTTTTCTGTGTACCCCAACCTTGACAGAAAAACCAGCCCGAAAATACCTGCAACCTGTAAACTGCCAGCTACGTTTATTCCCTATGGAGCAAATGTCAGTGGTGGTAGCTCAGGTCCAGGCCTTGACCAATTTGATTCAGGATCTTGCTATACGCCTTCAGGTTCAGGAAAACATGCAGGCCTGTGTCTGCACCCCAGGTTCCCACACCTGCACCTGAACCTAAGGTCCCCCTTCCTGATTTTTTTTACGGTGACCGTAAGAAATTTTTTCTGTTTCGGGAAGGATATATTTTGTATTTTTCTTTACGACCTTGGTCGTTTGTAACTGAAGCGCAAAAGGTGGGTTTGGTTATGTCTCTCCTGCGCGGAGACCCCCAAACCTGGGCCTTTTCTTTACCCACTGCCTCTCCTTTGCGCTCATACCTTGACGAGTTTTTTGTTGCGCTGGGTCAGATATATGATGAGCCAGATCGCCCAGCGTTAGCTGTATCCCAGTTATTGGTCAGGGTGGACCGATGACCAGACCTGACAGTACTCCCCCTCCACGAGGGGCCTCCGGACCCTTAGACCCTAAAGATGGTTTAGACGGATAGTCCCGATGAAAAGATTTAACCAATCGTGGAGCATGAACATCCCTAGCAGGGACCCAGGATCTATCCTCAGGACCGAAACCCTTCCAATGAATGAGGTATTGAAGAGAGTTCCTGACCAGTCTGGAATCGACAATCCTCTCTACCTCATACTCGAGATCACCCTCCACCACAGATGGCGAGGGAGGGTCAGGGAGGGGTACCACAGGATCCACATAGCGTTTCAACAGACTCTTGTGAAACGTATTGTGAACCCGCCAGTCAGAGGGCAACGCCACCTTGAACGATACCGGATTAATAACATGAGTTACGGTAAACGGACCAGTGAACCTAGGAGCCAATTTCAGAGACGGAACTTTCAACTTAAGGTTCTTAGTAGACAATAGGACCTTGTCACCCACAACAAAAGTTTCAGAGACAGTACGCCTATTACCTGATGCCAAGTTACCTAAGGGTCGGATTTATAATCTGTCTGTGCTAGAAAGAGAGTCTCTAAAACAATACATCGATGAGAGTTTGGCTATAGGACACATTCGGCCTTCCGAATCTCCTACGGGGGCTGGTTTCTTTTTTGTTGAGAAAAAAGATGGGGGTTTGAGACCATGTATTGACTACCGTGAACTTAATAAAATCACTATTAAAAACTCTGGACCGCTTCCCCTCATCCCGGACCTCCTGAATCAGGTTCCGGGGGCCAACTGGTTCTCCAAATTAGATCTACGGGGAGCTTATAACCTGAATCGGATCCGGGAAGGGGATGAGTGGAAGACAGCTTTTAATACGCCTCTGGGACATTTTGAGTATCTGGTTATGCCTTTTGGTTTAAGCAATGCCCCAGCTGTATTCCAAGGTTTTATGAATCATATCTTTCATGACTGTATTGGGGTTTTTATGGTGGTCTATCTGGATGATATCCTGATATTTTCTTCTGATCTGGATTCACACCGTAAACATCTTCGTCTGGTGTTATCCCGTCTGCGTAATCATTCTCTGTTTGCTAAACTAGAAAAATGCATTTTTTGTGTACAAAAAGTTTCATTCTTGGGTTATGTGGTCACTCCTTCCGAGGTTCAGATGGATCCGTGTAAGGTTCAGGCAATCACGGATTGGGTTCGGCCCACGGATTTAAAATCCCTTCAACGTTTTCTTGGTTTCGCCAATTATTACAGGAATTTTATCAAGAACTTTTCCGTAATTGCCAAGCCGCTCACGGATCTTACCCGCAAGGGGGCTGATCCCAGTAACTGGTCTCCTGCTGCGTACTCTGCGTTTGAGGAACTCAAGAAAGCGTTCTCCTCTGCGCCTGTGTTAATTCAACCTGATCTCTCTCAGCCATTCATTGTTGAGGTAGATGCTTCTGAGGTCGGTGTAGGGGCAGTTTTATCTCAAGGGTCAGCTGCTCTCACTAACCTCAGACCATGTGCATTCTTTTCCAAGAAATTCTCGTCTTGTGAAAGGAATTATGATATTGGGAATCGCGAGCTCCTTGCCATCAAATGGGCGTTTGAAGTGTGGCGCCATTTCCTGGAAGGAGCTCTTCACCCAGTGACAGTGATCACAGATCACAAAAATCTTGTGTACTTGGATAATGCAAAACGTCTCAATGCCCGTCAAGCTAGATGGGCGTTGTTTTTCTCTCGTTTTAATTTTGTGGTCACTTTCCGACCTGGTACCAAGAATGTCAGGGCTGACGCCTTGTCTCGGAGTTTTGGTATCCCTGAGGGTCCTGAGTCGGAACCCGGTAACATCTTACCTGCTGGTACTGTTTTGGCAGCCATCTCCTCTCACCTCTCAGATCAAATTCGCTCCAAACAAAATTCTGCCCCAAGAGACCTTCCGGAAGGCAAAATGTTTGTTCCCTTGTCCCTTCGATTGAGAGTGTTAGAGGAGACACACTGTTCCGTACTAGCAGGTCATCCAGGTGTTCGGGGAACACTAGATCTACTGAAAAGAAACTACTGGTGGCCACATATGAATACTGACGTTCATGCATTTGTTCTAGCTTGTCAGGTCTGTGCGCGAGGAAAGGTCCCGAGGAGACGTCCTGAGGGACCTCTTCTCCCACTCCCAGTGCCAGACAGGCCTTGGTCTAACGTGTCTATGGATTTTGTTACCGATCTGCCACTCTCTCAAGGGTTCTCTGTTATATGGGTGGTGGTGGATCGTTTCTCTAAGATGGGCCATTTTGTTCCGCTAAAAAAGCTGCCTTCAGCAGAGGAATTGGCAGATCTATTTATTCAACATATTGTGCGTCTCCACGGTATTCCTGACGAGGTTGTGTCTGACAGGGGGGTACAATTTGTGGCTAAGTTTTGGCGAGCTTTCTGTTCTAAGCTTGAGGTAAAATTGTCCTTTTCCTCTGCCTTCCATCCCGAAACTAATGGGCAGACGGAGAGGATGAATCAAGAGCTCATACAGTACCTTCGTCTTTTTGTTTCTGACTGTCAACATCTGTGGGTCTCATATCTTCCGTTAGCAGAGTTTGCCATCAACAATCACACTAGTTCATCCACACTCACATCTCCTTTCTTCTGTAATTATGGATTCCATCCCAGGTTTTCCTTCTCGTCATCGTCAGTTTCGGATACCCCTCGTGCTGAGTCCATAACTAACCAACTGTGCACAGTCTGGTCGCAAGTTCAGCAGAACTTGAAAAGAGCACAAAGTTTAATGGTCCATTCATCCAGAAGTAGGCGTACCGTCTCTGAAACTTTTGTTGTGGGTGACAAGGTCCTATTGTCTACTAAGAACCTTAAGTTGAAAGTCCCGTCTCTGAAATTGGCTCCTAGGTTCATTGGTCCGTTTACCGTAACTCATGTTATTAATCCGGTATCGTTCAAGGTGGCGTTGCCCTCTGACTGGCGGGTTCACAATACGTTTCACAAGAGTCTGTTGAAACGCTATGTGGATCCTGTGGTACCCCTCCCTGACCCTCCCTCGCCATCTGTGGTGGAGGGTGATCTCGAGTATGAGGTAGAGAGGATTGTCGATTCCAGACTGGTCAGGAACTCTCTTCAATACCTCATTCATTGGAAGGGTTTCGGTCCTGAGGATAGATCCTGGGTCCCTGCTAGGGATGATCATGCTCCACGATTGGTTAAATCTTTTCATCGGGACTATCCGTCTAAACCATCTTTAGGGTCTAAGGGTCCGGAGGCCCCTCGTGGAGGGGGGGTACTGTCAGGTCTGGTCATCGGAGAACATAGGTTCTATGTTTTGTTTGGTATTCTGAGTTTTTGTGTGTTTCTGTTTAGTGCCTATGCCTTGAACCATGTTCACACTGTGGGTTGTTTTGGAGCCAACGCCCAGCTTCTTGTTTGGTTTGTCTACTCAGGGTTAATACTCAGGTGCTGGCTGAGTGGCTTCTCTGAATCTGGTCCATTCAGAACCTGGGGGTGGGATTTCTTCCTGCATATATACCTACCTTCCTCTCTGCTCCTTGCTGGTTTTTGCATATCCTTGCTATTCCTGCTTGTGCGTTGTTTCCGTGTGTATTCTACTGCTTATTTGACCCTTGGCTCGTACCTGACTACTCTACTGTCTTCTGATTTTGTACTGACGTTATCTCTGGTTTCTGACACGGCTAGCTGACGATTCTTCTGTGTTTTGTTCGTCTCTGTTTGTCTTCCCTTTTCCCTGCACCTTAGTCAAGAGTAATTGCAGTCCTCGTGGTTGTCGCCGTATCGCCTAGGATACGGAGGCAATTAGGCAGGGACAGGGGTTGGGGTGAGCTCAGGGATCACATCTCCCTTTTCTGTGTACCCCAACCTTGACAATAACTTTCTCTCGCAAACAGCAGAAACTCTCTTCCTTGCTTTAGAGGACCTTTAAGATCAGTGTTCCTCAACTCCAGTCCTCAGGGCCCATCTACTGGTCATGTTTTCAGGATTCACTTAGTATTGAGCATGAGATATAATTTGTGTCAATGCAGCAGGACTTACCACAGGTATTCATTATGTGGGATATTCTAAAACCATGACTGGCAGGTGAGCCCTGAGGACCTTAGTTGAGGAACACTGTTTTAGTTGACTCTATAGAATTAAATCAAAGCTCTAATTAATGATCCTTAAGTAATCAGCATTGGGGTGTAACCCCTCTTGCCCCACTTGGAATTGGCTCCATTAAAGGACTGCAGAGTCCAGGAGCAGCAGAGGTAGCCAGCTTCCAAGTCTTTTGGCATCAGCTACCTCCTCTGTGCTGGCTGGCTGGGAGCTCTCCCAGAGTGAGTGTCTCTAAGCTTCTACCACTTTTGGCCCATAGTGCTGATCACTTTTTTCTCTCTGCTCCTGGGACCAGAAGTCATCATCATTAGACTTTCCTCCATGGATTCCACCAGAGAAGCAGACAAATGGTACCAAAGGAAGAGGGGTGCATGAGCACGGTCCACAGAGGCCCACAAACATCCACGTGTGGCTGGACAAGCAAACTCACCCAACCACCCTCAGACCAGAACAAGGGCAGTAATGTAATGGGAATGAGGGTAACCCAAGAAGATCTTCCCAGGGGTCCTGTCATAGAATGAATGTTCTCACATATTACAGTGACACACATAATTGTGTGTGACGTTTTTGCATAAATCTGTTTTGTTAAACCGAACATTGAAATACAGAAGGAAATGTACGTTTCCTTAGAAAAATTAATAATGAAGGTTACGTTTTGGTACGATATGAAGGCATTATCTATGATGAAATGGATGTTTTGATGCTGTCATATAAGCTGGCAGTAGCTCAACTAACCATTTTTATCCTTTATGTTCAGGAAATTCATCTCTATTCTAGTCTGCTGTACACATCTGCAGAGCACAGATATCATTGGGATGGTGGAAAGATCTAACTAAAAGTAGAGAGTGAAGTGGTAAAAATGGTTAAAGTGTGGCAAAATCAATTTATTCCATACATGACAGGGGATAAGCATCTAATCGGTGGATGTCCAACTGCCTGTTGCCATGTTGAGCATGCGTGCTATTGCCCAATTCATACCAACATACTGGACTGCCATTCTTATAATTATATGGGTCCGAGCTGTCAGATCCCAATATGCAGTGAATAGAGGGTATGTTGATTCCATGGCACAATCACTTTAATTATGAAAAAGGCAAAATACATGACCTAAATCACAGTTAATCTAAAAACTCAGCATTCTGATGAGTATTAAAAAATGATCATAATGATAAAAAAATAGTTTTAACCCTGCCATTCACCTTAAGGACATGGACGTTTTTTGCAAATTTGAAATGTCACTTTATGTGGTAATAACTTTGGAACGCATTTACTGTACTTATCCAAGCAATTCAGAGATTGTTTTCTCATGACACATTGTACTTAATGATAGTGGTAAATTTCAGTCAATATTTTTCATTTTCATTTTTAGAAAAATCCTAAATTTACCAAAAAAATTGGAAAAATTCACAACTTTCCAAAATTTCTATTTCCCTGCTTTTAAAACAGATAGTGATACCCAGGGCCGGACTGGCCATCTGGCACTTCTGGCAAATGCCAGAAGGGCCGCTGCCCTCCGTGGGCCGGTCCCGTCCCCCCTTGCAGGGCCACACCGCTAATTAGCCAGGTGCGGCGTGGCCCTGCGCACAGTTGGGGGCGGCGGCGGGGCAGAGCGAGATGAGCGCTTCCATTGTGGAAGCGCTCATCTCCATAGTCATCTGTATTGCCGTCCTGTACCGCCGCCTGTATTGTACTGCGGGGCAGGGGAGGGAGAGGCGTCTCCCCTGCCCGTTCCTCTGATAGGCTGTAGGCACTAGGCCTGCAGCCTATCAGAGGCCGTCTCAGGCGGCGCGATGATGTCTTCGTGCCGCCTGAGCCGTACAGCGCGGGACACAGGCCGGAAGAGGCCTGCATCGCATCGCTGCCAGCACCATGGAGGTAAGTATAAGTGTTAATTTTTTATTTTTTTTTGTAGCACGGACCGGAGCTCTATTGGGGGCATTTTTACTGGCACTGGTGGCATTTTTACTGACACATGGGGGCATTTTACTGGCACTGGGGGCATTTTTACTGGCACAATGGGGCACTGGGGGCATTTCTACTGGCACTGGGGGCATTTTTACTGGCACATGGGGCACTGGGGCATTTTTACTGGCACTGGGGGCATTTTACTGGCACATGGGGGCACTGGGGCATTTTTACTGGCACTGGGGGCAAAGGCCTGGGCCATTTTTCCTGGCACATGGGGGCACTGGGGGCATTTTTACTGGCACATAGGGCACTGGGGGCATTTTTACTGGCACATGGGGGCACTGGGGGCATTTGGGGGCATGGCACACTGGGGCATGGGGGCATTTACTGGCACTGGGGCATGGGGGGCATTTTTTACTGGCACTTTACTGGCTGGCATGGCACTGGGGCATTTCTTACTGGGCACTGGGGGCATTTTTGGCACTGGGGCACTGGGCTGGGGGCATTTTTACTGGCATTTACTGCACTGGGGGCATTTTTTACTGGCACACTGGGGGCACTGGGGGCATTTTACAGGCACTGGGGCATTTTTACTGGCACATGGGGCACTTTTATTTGTTACTGGCACATGGGGGCACTGGGGGCATTTCTTACTGGCACATGGGGGCACTGGGGGCATTTCTTACTGGCACATGGGGGCATTTATTTATGGCATGGGGGCACTGGGGGCATTTTTCTGGCACATGGGGGCACTGGGGCATTTCTTACTGGCACATGGGGCACTGGGGACATTTCTTACTGGCACATGATTTTGGGGGGAAACTTCTGGCGCATTATTGGGGCATTTCTTACTGGAACATAATTTGGGGGCATCTATGGGTGGGGAGCACTTCTTACTGGCACATTATTGGGGTGAAATTTTTGGGGCACTTCTTACTGGCACATTGGAAGCATTATTACTTCTGGGGCACAGTGGGGACATTAGTACTGTTGGGAGCACTATTACTAACAAGTGCACTCTGGCAGAGAATTATTAGTTGGGACTTTGGGGGAACTATTACTGTGGGGGTCACTATTACTGTGGGGTCACTATTACTGTGGGGGGCACTATTACTGTGGGGGCACCTGGCACAGTATCAGCGCAGTTATTTCTGGGAGACGTGATGTTCACACTATTACGGGACACTATTTGCTGGGCGCAGTTATTTTAGGACACTGTGCCAATAATTATTGAAGGGCACTATCTGTGTGGTACTAGTGGCACAGTACTGGGGGTGGTAGGATGATTTGTCCAGAGACAGGAGGATGATGGAAAAGTAGTAAACTAAGATTTTTTTTCTGTCAAACTGCAGAGATGAGAAATGGCTGAAAAATGGCGTCTGGTCTGAAAGGAGAAGATGAGGAAAGAGAACATCTACATCAGAGGAGACGTCACTGGATATAAGAGTTATGGGGCGCTGTATTATACTGGATGTATGAGGTATGGGGCTGTATTATACTGGATGTAAGAGGTATGGGGCTGTATTAGGTTACATTCACACGAACATTGTGTTTTGCAGTCTGCAAATTGCGGATCCGCAAAAAAGGGATGATGTTCCGTATGGCATCCGTTTTTTTTGCAGATCCACTGTAACAATGCCTATCCTTGTCTGCAAATGGACAAAAATAGGAATGGACATACAGATGCGGACAGCACACAGGGTTCAAAATATGCAGATCGGAGGCTGCAAAAACAACTGTGGTGTGAATGTAGCCTTACCCTGTATGTTCTATAGTGATATACGTAATGTTAGGAGGGAAAAGGTTAGGGTGAGAATTTGGCATTGGGGGGGGGGTTCAATTTTTGACTTGGCCGGCAGAAAAGCTAGGTGCACCAGCGCTGAGGAGGGGGGGGGGTGCCCTTGCTGAACTCTTGCACCAGGGCCCACCAGAGTCTTTAGCTATGCCCCTGATCTTCCCCCTGAAGCTGCAGCTGCACGCCGCACTTTAATCCTATTGCCGCCCGCTGCGGCCGACCGCTGGGCCGCCTGTACCCCTCCCTGCTGCGTGGCGCATCTTTAGCTCCTCACGGTGGCCACAGCAGCCAATGGAGAAGCAGCTTCTCACTGCTAGAGGCTCCTTCCTGGCTGTGCAGATCACGCCCCGCCTCCGTGCTCACAGCTCCAGTCAGTGAGTCAACGCAGCGGCGGGTCAGGCTCTCACAGTAGGAAGAGGAGCAGTTAGTGAGACAGACAGACATTAAAGAAACCTGAAAAAACAGCAGGGAGGCTGGAGAGGTTGGTTCACTGGCTGTAGGGTAAAAAATAAAGTTATTAAACGCGTGCATGCACTGACAATCATAAACTTTCAGGACCTGCTGGGAGTTGTATTCTTCCAGAAACATATAATAAACATACATTGAACATCTAAGAGCACTATTAAGGCCCTTTTAGACGGGCCGATGTGTCTCCCTGCCCGAGCGCCGATCAGCGATATCGGCACTCATGCAGGGAGCCTTTACACGGCCCGATGAATCGAGCGCCGGGCAACACGAGTGATCACTGTATCACTCGTGCGGCCGGGAAGCTCCATACTGTCAGGCGCACATCGTCTGTTTACACAGGGTGATGTGCGCCCGACAGATTGGATCTTTTGTACAAACTAGAGATGAGCGAGCACTAAAATGCTCGGGTGCTCGTTATTCGAGTCGAACTTTTCCCGATGCTCGGGTGCTCGTTTCGAGTAACGAACCCCATTGAAGTCAATGGGAGACTCGAGCATTTTTGCGGGGGACCAAGGCTCTGCCTAGGGAAGGCTGGGTGAAAACCTGGAAACCTCAGAAAATGATGGAAACACCACGGAAATGGACAGGAAACAGCAGGGGCAGCATGCATGGATGCCTCTGAGGCTGCCTAGTATCTGTTCTTATCAGTTGCTGTGCTGTTGGTGGTAAAGTGGTGAGCATAGCTGCTTCCCAAGCAGTTGACCCGGGTTCGATTCCCATCTATCGCAGGAGGCAATTAAAAGAAGAACAAAAAAAAATCAGTACAATATCTAATATGTCCCCTACCCGGGTAAATTGTTTGGAGAGAGGGCCTGTAGGTGGGGGGGGCAGGCTGGGGGGAAGGAGGTTTCGCTGGAAGAGCCAGAGGAGTGCCCCCTGGGCTAGCGTGTGTGGTGGTGACAACAGCCAGAATGGATTTAGAAAAACTGTTGCATCAACCGGTATGGTATAGATTCTTCTCAGTTTAATACCGTATACGTCCCCTATCTTGGGACCTTATAGTTCATGGATTTTTCCACCACGGAAAACGGAAAAAGAGCTTGCTCTGGCCAGGGGAGTATCTTTCCCACTGCAGCTAAGGGGACGTGTCCATGCTCTGCCTATCACAGGTCAGGAGGCAATTAATAGAAGAAAAACAAAAAACATCAGTACAATATCTAAACGTCCCCTATCCGGGTAAATAGTTTGGAGAGAGGGCCTGTAGGTGAGGGGAAGGAGGTTTCGCTGGAAGAGCCAGAGGAGTGCCCCCTGGGCTAGCGTGTGTGGTGGTGATAACAGCCGGCTGTATTTAGAATGACGACGCAGGACCCCAACTTAAAAATTTAGCATCAACCGGTACAGTCGTAAATTCTGAGATTGATCAAGTGTGGTATGTATACTACTCAGTTTAAAACCGTATATGGCAGCTATCCGGAAAAATGGTTTGGAGAGAGAGAAAGATAGGACAAAGACGTAAATTGTTTGGAGAGAGGGCCTGTAGGTGAGGGGAAGGAGGTTTCGCTGGAAGAGCCAGAGGAGTGCCCCCTGGGCTAGCGTGTGTGGTGGTGACAACAGCCGGATGTAGTTAGAATGACGACGCAGGACCCCTTAAACTTAGCATCAACCGGTACAGTCGTAAATTATGAGATTGATCAAGTGTGGCATGACTTTTTAGATGGAGATTGCATGTGGTCACGTACTCCCTGGAACCCCATAGTCACCCCTTCTCTTATGTGCTAGCCCAGAACATTCTCTGCCCCAATTCGCAAGACCTTTTGCTGTTTCCGTGTGCTGACAGTGTGGATTTACCAGTGTTGTCTGAGGAGGTGGTGGACAATGGCGAGACATAGGTGTCGGGGGTGAGGTAGTTGTATGGGAAGCAAGTTACAGTGGGGACTCCTTGAGGGGACTTTCTCATGATGGGACAGATTCAACTTGGGTGGATCAGGCACAGGAACAGATGAATTTTTTTTGGTGTTTATTTAACTTTTATTTAGCACAAATAACCACAGAGATATTTATTTGTTATCTTCTCTGCGCAGTGTGGCATTGGGGTTCGTCACTTTGATGGCGAGCTGTGCCGCTCTCTCCACAATGGTCTTTAGGTTCTTAGATGGAGATGTTGTCAGCGATTTCAGTACAGAATGACTTGTTGCTCATCAACAGAACCTCGACCTCCTTGACATTGTGGACCAGGAATTTGCGGGTGGACCAGGAATTTGCGGAACCCTGTTGGCAGCATGTGTTTGGTCTTCCACTTGCTACCGTATCCAATGTTGGGCAATATAGATACGCAGGTAATATTATTTTTCACACCTATCCCAAAAATAATAATTTACGCAGTTTGCGTAAATAAAACTGGAAACTGGAATTGGAGAGAGGGCCTGTAGGTGGACCTCCGGAAAAATTGTTTGGAGAGAGGGCCTGTAGGTGGACCTCCGGAAAAATTGTTTGGAGAGAGGGCCTGTAGGTGGAACTCCGGAAAAATTGTTTGGACAGAGGGCCTGTAGGTGGAACTCCGGAAAAAATTGTTTGGACAGAGGGCCTGTAGGTGGACCTCCCGAAAATTGTTTGAGAGAGGGCCTGTAGGTGGACTCCAGAAAATTGTTTGGAAGAGAGGGCCTGTAGGTGGACTCCGGAAAAATTGTTTGGAAGAGGGCTGTAGGTGGACCTCCGGAAAATTTTTTGGGAGAGAGGGCCTGTAGGTGGACCTCTGGAAAAATTGTTTGAATAGAGGGCCTGTAAGGGGCCCTCCTGAAAAATTGTTTGAAGAGAGGGCCCTGTAGGTGGACTCTGGAAAAAATTTTTTGGAGAGAGGGCCTGTAGGTGGACCTCTGGAAAATTGTTTGAATAGAGGCCTGTAGGGGGCCCTCCTAAAAATTGTGGTAAAAGAGTGCCAGTTGGACGTCTAAAAAATGGCGTTTTTTGGGTCAGCGTTAGGCAAGACGATATGGAGGAGGAGGATAAGGAGGAGTAGAGAAGAGGAATCGGATACATAAGTTATTTAAATCTTTAGCTGCTTTCCCCGGAGGAGATTTGAATTCCGGTGAAATCCAGGCTTGTTCATTTTAATAAGCGTCAGCCTGTCAGCGCTGTCAGTTGACAGGCGTGTACGCTTATCTGTGATGACGCCACCAGCTGCACTGAATACCACGCTCTGACAGCACGCTAGCGGCAGGGCAGGCCAGCACCTCCAAGGCGTACAGCGCCAGTTCAGGCCACGTGTCCAGCTTTAAACTCAGTAGTTGTATGGAGCAGAGTGATCGCTACGGACGTTGGTATGGTCAGCTAGGTACTCCCTCACCATCTTTCTGTACAGCTCCCCCCTACTCTGCCTAGACTGGGGACAGGTGACAGTGTCTTGCTGGGTGACATTTCAAAGGCTCTGCAGGGGAGCTGGAAAGGTTCTGCTTTTCCGCTGACACCCAGTAATCTGGTTTTGAAAAAAATTCTTTCTAACGGGCGAGGGTCACGGGATAGGCAGCCTAACATGAAGTCTGCCATGTGCGCCAGCGTCCCAACACGTAAGAATTCCCTCTCCTCACTGGCCTGACTCTCCATTTCCTCCTCCTCCTCCAAATCCTCCTCTTCAGCCCATACACGCTCAAGAGTTAAGGACTGAGCACTGGTACCCTCTAACTGTCTCGCCGACATTCTCCTCCTTTCCTCCTCATCCTCATCCCCCTCCTCCGATACGCGCTGAGAAACAGACCGAGGGTGCTCTGGCTATCAAGCGACGTATCTTCTCCACCGTCTCTTGTGACAAGCGCAAAGCATCCGACTTGATGCTGAGCAGTGAGTTTTTCAACAGGCAAAGCAGCGGGATGGTGAGGCTGATAATGGCGGCATCGCCGCTGACCATCTGTGTTGACTCCTCAAAGTTGCTGAACACCTGGCAGATATCAGACATCCACGTCCACTCCTCATTGTAGACTTGAGGAATCTGACTGACCTGACAACCAGTTCTGGTGGAAGTTGACATCTGGCAGTCTACAATCACTCTGCGCTGCTGGTAAACTCTGGATAACATGTTTAATGTGGAATTCCATCTCGTGGGCACGTCGCACAACAGTCGGTGAGCAGGTAGTTGTAGGCGGCGCTGCGCTGCCCTGAGAGTGGCAGCATCTTGTGGTCGACTTGCGGAAATGTGCACAGATGCGGCGCACCTTAATGAGCAAATCAGACAGATTGGGGTATGTCTTGAGGAACCGCTGAACTATTAGATTGAACACGTGGGTCAGGCATGGCACATGTGTCAGTCTGCCGAGTTGCAGAGCCGCCACCAGGTTACGCCCGTTGTCACACACAACCATGCCTGGCTTGAGGTTCAGCGGTGCCAGCCACACATCGGTCTGCGCCGTGATGCCCTGTAACAGTTCTTGGGCGGTGTGCCTTTTGTCACCTAAGCTCAGTAGTTTGAGCACCGCCTGCAGGCGCTTACCCACGGCACTGCTGCTGCGCCTAGAGCTACCGACTGAAGGCGCCGTGCCCACGGATGGTAATTCAGTGGAGGAGGGATAGTAACGTCTGAGAGACCGTGACCGAGGTAGGCCCCGCAATCCTCGGTGTGGCAGTACATGAGCGCCCCAGGGTCATTCTCGGGTCCCCAGCCTCCACCAAGTTAACCCAATGTGCCGTCAGTGAGATATAGTGTCCCTGCCCGGCAGCACTTGTCCACGTTGTCCGTGTTAGGTGGACCTTCTCAGAACAGCGTTGGTCAGGGCACGGATGATGTTCGTGACACGTGCTGGTGTTAGGGCTGGGGACAGCACATCGGGAAAAATGTGTTCGGCTGGGGACGAATACCAAGGGGCAGCCACCGCCATGAGATTTCCAAAGGCCTCGTCTCTACCAGCCTATAGGAGCATCTCCAGGCTAAGCAATTTGGAGATGTGGACGTTGAGGCTTGGGCATGTGGGTGGGGTGAACTGTATTTCCTCTTGCGCTCCAGCGTCTGCTGTAAAGACAGCTGAACGCTGCGCTGGGACACGTTGGTGGACACTGTGGAGGATCGTGGAGGCGAAGGTGTGGTTTTCCGGCGGAGGCGCTCGTGGCCGGGGTCCTGGGCAGGGGGTTGACTAGCAGAGGCAGCGAGTGACGCAGAGGGTGACTAGCAGAGCAGCGAGTGACACAGGGGAAGGTGCGTGGTGTGACCCACAGGAGGTGGTGAACGGCCTTGGTTCCATTGAGTGGGGTGTTTAGCACTCATATGCCTGCGCATGCTGGTGGTGGTTAGGCTAGTAGTGGTGGCACCCCTGCTGATCCTGGTGTGGCACAGGTTGCACACCACAGTCCGTCGTTCATCCTCACTCTCCAGACTTGCGAACATCTAGGCCTCGCCATGGGAGCTTCACTACGTGAAACAGTTGCTGCTGATGCACCAGCTCTGGCCCTGCTTCTCCCTCTGGACCACACCACTGCCTCTTACAACGCTTGTTCTGGTGCAGCACTCGCCTCCGCCTCAGAAGCACTGTCTTCACTCGGCATATCAACCCAGCTTGGGTCAGTCACCTCATCATCCTCCGATTCCTCAGTCTGCTCCCCCCCTCGGACTTCCTACCCTGACAACAACTTCACCACTGGTCTGACAACCGTGTCTCCTCATTCGTCCGACACCTCTTTACAAACTTCTTCCACTAACTCAACATTGTCATTATCATCATCATCACCCACAGACTGCGACAGTTGGAAAACATGGGCATTGGAATGAGGTCAGCAGCAACCTGAGAAGTGGTTTGTGACTCTGGAAGGGTCCAGAAAACAGTTCCTGAGAGTATGCGGATCGCATTCCAAATTTTCCTGGGAGGGGGCAGACTGGGGGGATAGGAGGTTGAGGTGGAGGAGCCAGAGGAGTGCTCCCTTGGGTAACGTGGGTGGACTGCGTGGAATACAGACTGGTGGACAAATTACTTGAAGCATTGTCCGCAATCCACGAGATCAGCTGTTCGCACTGTTGTGGTTTCAACAGTCCTCTACCACGTGTCCCTGTTAAGTTGAGACATGAAGCTAGGGGAGTGTAGCTCTGCGGAATTCCCCTGCTCCCTCATCAGCAGGTACTGTCTCACCCTGCCCAGGACCACGGCCTCTGCCCCCTGCAGTAATTGAATGCCCACGTCCTCGACCCTTAGCCCTGGGGTTCAACATTTTTTGTATATAAGTGTATGATATAAAAAAACAAAAATTAAACGGGCC
>ONZH01022921.1:0-75248 GCA_900303285.1 Rhinella marina
CCTCCTTAATGTTATATGCATTATTTAGCAGACACTTCCGTCCCCATTCTTTTTTGCAGCTGTAGAACAGTCTTCAAGGTCCCAAGACAAGGAACTTCTGGGAAAAGACGGTAGACTTGCGAGAGAAGTGACTCACCTGGCTGTGGTCACATTTTTGAGGTGGAGATAACCTTTGACTACTTCATTACTCCACATATTGATCCAAACTACAAGAGGTAGTTCGTGGGGGGTCTAATTGTGCAATATAAAAGATTAAACCACTGTTCACACTGGCACCACATGTTCCATGATGGATGCTCTAGGTTTCTAATGGGTGGTCCTCCAACAAAGTAACGGCCATTGCCATAGCCAGCCATGGTGGACCTTACGGAGAGCTGTCTTTGGTCACCCGGTCACCTAGACATATACCCACAGTCACTCCCCTGCACGTGAAGAACGTGCACTTGTCTTTTATAAACTAACAATGCAGTCGATGTATGATAATGAATTTATTGGCCCTGTAATGACGGAGGAGAATAAAGTAATACAACCTCCAATAGATGTAAATTAGCAAATCAACCAATCAGCCCTCGTTCTGCACAAGCGCAATTTAATGGTAATAAAAGTGACTCATTTTAACATTTTCTGAAGAAAGGCTTCCTGGCGGGTTCATCGGGGAGAGAGCGTACTGATAGGTAAAATATTATAACGCGCCCATTGTATCCCATAGAAGATGAAAACAGGTCTTTATACTCCTTGGATAGCACCTGAGGGATTCATTATAGGTGCTGAAATAAACGCACTGATATCCTTGTGTCTTCTCTATCTTTGGTACAGAAGGGGTTTTATGTTATGCATGCCATCCTTAAAGGGTTTGTTCAGAATTAGAAAGACACGCGGGTGGTGTGTGGTATTGCAGCTCAGCCCTATTCATTTCAATGATGAGCTGCAGTACCAGACACGACCTACGGACAGGTGTGGCGCTGTTTCAGCTCTTTTTTTGCTATTTCTGTACACCCCCTTTAAGCCTCCCACTCAATACTTGTTTTTATCTTTCCATTACTGGACCTCGTTTGTAGATTTTATGGACCGGAGCGGTATGATTTTGGACAAACTTGGGCCTCATTTATCTAAACTGTCTAAAAGACAAAAAATTATTATTTTTCCCTCTTCCTCCTTTCGAGCTTGAGTAAAACAAAATTGCCCTCAGGCAGCACTGAGCAAAATGAATATGTATGTGCTGCCTGAGGACTCCAGGAAAGCAAAATTACAGATAAGACAACATAGCTTTCGTTTCCTATTCTGCACTTCAAAAATGAAGTCTGTGCTGTGATTGGTTGCTGGTACTGATTGGTCAGTGTCAGACTGTGTAGGGGCACACCCCAAACTGGTAAAACTAAATTCTAAGAGAAATAACAGAGAAATGGCGCAACATAAAGTTGCAAGAATAGTAACATAGTTTATAAGGCTGAAAAAAGCCCTCTGTCCATCCAGTTCGGCCTGTTATCCTACAAGATGATCCAGAGGAAGGCAAAAAACCCCTGTGAGGTAGAAGACAATTTTTCTCACTTTAGGGGAAAAATTCCTTCCTAATTCCAATCAATCAGAATAACTCCCTGGATCAGCGACCCCTCTCTAGTAACTATAACCTGTAATATTATTACCCTCCAGAAATACATCCAGGCCCCTCCTGATCTCTTATAGTGAACTTACCATCACCACCTCCTCAGGCAGAGAGTTCCATAGTCTCACTGCTCTTACCGTAAAGAATCCTCTTCTATGTTTATGTACAAACCTTCTTTCCTCCAGACGCAGAGGATGTCCCCTCGTCACAGTCACAGTCCTGGGGATAAATAGATGATGGGAGAGATCTCTGTACTGACCCCTGATATATTTATACATAGTTATTACATCTCCCCTCAGTCGTCTTTTTTCTAAAGTAAATAACCCTAATTTTGATAATCTTTCTGGGTACTGTAGTGCACCCATTCCAGTTATTACTTTAGTTGCCCTCCTCTGAACCCTCTCCAGCTCTGCTATGTCTGCCTTGTTCACAGGAGCCCAGAACTATACACAGTCCTCCATGTGTGGTCTGACTAGTGATGTGTAAAGTGGCAGGACTATGTTCTCATCACCGCCATCTATGCCCCTTTTGATGAAACCCATTATCTTATTGGCCTTGGCAGCAGCTGCCTGCCACTGGTTTCTGCAGCTTAGTTTGCTGTTCACTAAAATTCCATGTCAGTGTTTTATCATTTAGTATGTACTGGTGACTTGCATTATTCCTTCCCATGTGCATAACCTTACATTTGTCAGAGTTAACCCTCATCTTCGACTTCTCTGCCCAAGCCTCCAGTCTATCCAGATCCCTCTGTAGCAGATGCTTTACGTATATTTACAAAAAAAAAAAAAAAGGTGACTGGTCGCATTTCAGGCACGAGCAAAGTCCACAGACAGCTTTATGCCTCCCTATAACATCTTATCTGTACACCATGAATCAGAGGAAGACAATGCACAGGGTTTGATTTTTAAGTAATGTCCTAACGTTTATTGCGCTAGCACCAGCAATGCAAGATTGTGAAATAGTGTGGATTCCAGTCCCCACTTTGACTCCACAGACCCCGTGATACATATTTGGACAGAACTGTCCTTTAGTCGACCTCTTCTGTCACAATTTTAAAAATTCTATATTGTTAGATATATCAGTTCCTGGTGAAAAGCTAGGTGACAACTAAACAAGTGAGAGGCATCTAAAGGGAGCAAGGCAGTTAGATTAATAAAATCAGTCTTTTCCAGAAACAGTGCCACTCTTATCCTTAGGCGATGCCTGGTATTTCACCTCAGCCCCATTCACATCAGCTGCATATACAACCCATGGACCATTTCTGGGTCACCCTGCGATCAGCTGATGATGATGCTGGCTGCTCATTTCCCCTGCAGCGGCCACTACAGGAGAAATGTAGTATTACATGGTGGTTATTCATGGTCTTGCATGTAGCACATAGATGGCCATACACCCTGGTTCATACAGGGGTTCATCTAGCCTTTCTGCTGCCTGAGGCGAAAACTAAAATGCCGCCCCTTCCTCCCCAATGTCAATTTCTTAACCTAACCTCTTCTCCTCAGCCCATGGCCCTTCGGCTGCCCATCTCTTTCCCCTACCTAGTGCTGCCTGAGGCGATCGCCTCTCCTGGCCTCATTGGTGGCGCACCCCTGGGTTCAAAGGGGGAAGGGGGGTCAATGACACCCATATGGCCCTAATCGGACATATGGTCAGTGGTTGTCTTGATGGGCCCACCGTTTTAACTTGTTGGTTTCTTCACCTATAGCTGTCATGTACCTCTTCTAACCGGAATACCACTTTAAGGGTTGACCCGTCTCAGAAATTGATGGCATATCTCCAAGTTATCCCATCAATGTCAGATAGGTTCAGGTCCCACTTCTGGGACCTGCTCCTATCTCCAGAAAGAGGTCCAGAAGTGAACAGTAGAGCAGTCGCATATGAATGGCCACCCTCAGCCTTAGGCCCCATTCACACGACAGTATGTATTCCGTGATCCGTTTAAAAACGGAACGGAAGACATACAGAAAGTCTTCCGTAGTGTTCCGCATTTTTGCGGACCCATTGACTTTAATGGGGCTACGGCCAAGTATAGGACATGTTTCAATTTTTTTTAGCGGGAGAACTTCTGTAATATACAGATGCGGAATGCACACCGTGTGCATTCCGCATTTTTTTTTCTCCTATGGAAAAATGAATGGGTCCGTATGGTTCCGCATCTTATCCGCAAAAATTCGGATAAGATGCGGAAATGTACATACGGTCGTGTGAATGGGGCCTTAAAGAGGACCTTTTACCACTCCTGACATGCCTGTTTTAATAGCTCCATGCATACTCCATGTAATAACAATTCTGGAACATCTATTCTTATGGCTCTATGTTGTGCCATTCCTTTATTATTTGCACTATAAGTTATGAATGAATTGCTATTTGCCTTCAGTAAAGGAATAGAGGGGAGGTGACCAGTTGGGCGTGTGTCCCTACACAGACTGACTCTAGCCAATCAGTGCTGTCATGTTCAGACTGTGCAGGTACACCCCCCAACTAGTTACCTCCCCTCTGTACCCTTACTGAAGACAAATAGCAATTCATTCATAACTTCTAGTGCAAATAATAAAGGAATGGCACAACATAGAGCCATAAGAATAGATGTTCCAGACTTGTTATTACATGGGGAATGCATGAATCTATAAAAACAGGCATGTCAGGAGCGGGGAGAGGTCTTTAAACCTGGAAGTGGACTTCAGATTCAAGGCGACAGGTTTGCTTTAAGTTGGCTACCCTGCAATCCAATGTCTGAACCTACAAAAGATCCTTGAAGCTGAGCTTGGGTACTGGAAAACCCAGAATCACACGTACAGAAAGTCATAGCAGTAGGGGGTGCAGAGGTAGCAGTCTCTACCGAACCTAGGACCCTAAGGGGGCCCAAAGACCCTTGTGCCACATAAGAAGACAATGGTAATTTAGAAAGTGTATGCAGGTCAAGTTACACCTCTGGCTGGAGGGAAGGAGGTCAGGTCAAGAGGGCCGGGGGGGGGGGGGGTGCCGTTTCAATTTTTGCCTCAGGCAGCATGAAGGCTATGTGTTCCTGCCCCTGGCCACAAAGCACTGAGGGAAGGGGGGCCCAAGCTGAACTCCATGCTGTACCAGGGCCCATGAGCACGTACGTCAGGTACGTCTGCTTGTGAAGCTCCATTATGAGTTGTCCTCTTATCTCATGGCTTATGTTGAGGAGTTCCTTGCAGAGGACCATGTCGTGTAGGTGGCCTCACTCAGGGTCTATTGTAAACTGAGGCAACAATTTCTCCCAGCCGTAATGTTAACCCCTTGGCGCATTTGGACGTAACTGTACGTCCAAAGTGCAAGTAAGTTGCTGCATTTGGACGCACAGTTACGTCCAAACTGCTTACCGGGACTGTGACACTATAAAGTGTCACAGCCCCGGAGTCTCCGCTCTCCCGGAGAGCAGAGACGTCGGGGAAGCCGGCAAGGGACCAATCAGAGTGGTCCCTTGCCAGCAAGCGCTCCGATTGGTTAGTCTCTGCAGACTAACCAATCGGAGCGCTTCAGTATTAAAATGCCGGTTTCAGGCTGCGATCTCCACTCTGGAGAGAGATCGCAGCCTGAAACCAGGTAAAGTCCTCTGTGCCCCCACATAGCCCCCTTCTTGTAGTGCCCCCCTTGTAGTGCCCCCTCCTTGTAGTGCCTCCTTGTGCCCCCTCCTGCTGCGCTGTTTCCATTGATGGCAGCGGCTCAGGATCGGAGCCGCTGCCATCAGCAGAGAGTGTGAGCTGTAATTACAGCTCACCACTCTGCTGCTAACAGCTGAAATCGGTGCTGGCACCGATTTCAGCTGTTTAACCCCATAGATGCTGCGGTCAGTAGCCGCCCGCAGCATCCATGGGGTTAAGAGGGAGGGAGCTCCCTCTCTATACCATCGGCGGCCGCTGCTGCAATGGCAACGGCCCGATGGTTACCATGGCAACCAGACGCTTTACAAAAAGCGTCCTGGTTGCCATGTAGCTAAGGCTGATTAGACCCTCAGGGTCTGATCAGCCTTAGTGTAGCACTGATACAGTGCATTGCAATAGATGGCTATTGCAATGCACTGTATAGCCATCAAGCCCACTGGATCTTCAAGATCCAAATGGGTCTTGATAAAGTTTAAAAAAAATGTAAAAAGTAAAAAGAAAAGTGTGAAAAGAAAGTAAAAAAAAGTTTAAAAAAGTAAAAAAAATAAAGTTTAAAAAAAGTTAAAAAAGCGCCCTTTTTCCCCAAATAAAGTAAAAAAAAAGAAAAAGTACACATATTAGGTATCGCCGCGTCCGTATCGACGGGCTCTATAAAAGCGTCACATGGTCCACCCCGCCAGCTGTACGCAAAAATTTTTTTTAAAAAAAAACTATACCAAAACAGCCATTTTCTGTCACCTTGCCACACAAAAAGTGTATTAGCAGGCGATCAAAAAGGCGTATTTACCCCAAAATGGTACCAATCAAACCGTCATCTCGTCCCGCAAAAAATGAGCCCCTACCTGAGACAATCGCCCAAAAAATAAAAAAACTACAGCTCTCTGACTATGGAGATACTAAACATGATTTTTTTTGTTTCAAAAATGATATTATTGTGTAAACTTAAATAAATAAAATAAGTATACATGTTAGGTATCGACACGTCCGTAACAACCTGCTCTACAAAAATATCACATGATCTCTCCCCTCAGGTGAACACCGTAAAAAATAAAAAATAAAAACTGTCTAAAAAAAGCCATTTTTTATCACATTTCATCACAAAAAATTTAATACCAAGCGATCAAAAAAGTGTATGCCCCCAAAAATAGTACCAATCTAACCGTCATCTCGTCCCTCAAAAAATGAGCCCCTACCTGAGACAATCGCCCCAAAAAATAAAAAAACTACAGCTCTCTGACTATGGAGATACTAAACATGATTTTTTTGTTTCAAAAATGATATTATTGTGTAAAACTTAAATAAATAAAAATAAGTATACATGTTAGGTATCGACACGTCCGTAACAACCTGCTCTACAAAAATATCACATGATCTCTCCCCTTAGGTGAACACCGTAAAAAATAAAAAATAAAAACTGTCTAAAAAAAGCCATTTTTGTCACATTTCTTCACAAAAAGTAATACCAAGCGATCAAAAAAGCATATGCCCCAAAAAATAGTACTAATCTAACCGTCATCTCGTCCTGCAAAAAATGAGCCCCTACCTGAGACAATCGTCCAAAAAATAAAAAAACTACAGCTCTCTGACTATGGAGACATTTAAAACATGATTTTTTTTTGTGCTTCAAAAATATTGTGTAAAACTTAAATAAATAAAAAAAGTATACATAATTGATATTGCCGCGTCCGTAACGACCTGCTCTATAAAAATATCACACGATATAACCTGTCAGATGAATGTTGTAAATAACAAAAAATAAAAACTATGCCAAAACTGCTAGTTTTTGTTACCTTGCCTCACAAAAAGTGTAATATAAAGGTACCAAAATCGCATGTACCCTAGAATAGTACTAACAAACTGCCAACTTATCCCGTAGTTTCCAAAATGGGGTCAGTTTTTTGGAGTTTCCTACTCTAGGGGTGCATCAAATCTGACATGGAAACTTAAACTTTTTCCAGTGAAATCTGCCCTGGCGTTCCTTTCCTTCTGCGCCGTGCCGTGTGCCTGTACAGCAGTTTACGATGACAAATGGGGCATTTCTGTAAACTACAGAATCAGGGTAATAATTATTGAGTTTTGTTTGGCAGTTAACCCTTGCTTTATTCTCGGACTAAAATGATTTAAATGGAAAATCTGCCAAAAAAGTGAAATTTGGAAATTTTGGCTACATTTTTCTTTAATTCTTGTGGAACACCTAAAGGGTTAATAACGTTTGTAAAATCAGTTTTGAATACCTTGAGGGGTGTAGTTTCTAAAATGGGGTCATTTTTGGGTGGTTTCTATGATGAAAGTCTCACAAAGTGACTTCAGACCTGAACTGGTCCTTAAAAAGTGGGTTTTGGAAATTTTGTGAAAAATGTCAAGATTTGCTTCTAAATTTCTAAGCCTTCTAACGTCCCAAAAAAATAAAATGTAATTTTCAAAATGATCCAAACCTGAAGAAGACACATAGGGAATGTAAAGTAATAACTATTTTTGGAAGTATTACTATGTATTTTAAAAGTAGAGAAATTGACATTTGGAAATTTGGAAATTTTTCTAAATTTTTGGTAAATTTGGTATTTTTTTATAAATAAGAATGAAATATTTTGACTCAAATTTACCACTGTCATGAAGTACAATATGTGACGAGAAAACAATCTCAGAATGGCCCGGATAAGTAAAAGCGTTCTAAAGTTATCACCACATAAAGTGAGACATGTCAGATTTGAAAAATGGGGCTCCGGCATTTGGTCCAAACTGGCTGTCGGTTGAAGGGGTTAAAGAAATATGTTGATTGACATTACATTCCACGCATCAAAACATGTCTGCCGTCTGAGGCGAGAAGCTCATCTCGCCTCATGAGAGAAGCGGCCCTGACCAAACTAACCGTCAGTGTCCTCCTGTTAGAGCCAGGAACACCATTCATGGCCGACCCATGTCTATATGCCAGTCCAGGTTCTTCACCATTAGTCTCGCTTTACCAACATTTTCATTTTGACTATTACTAATGGAGATTGCGTCGATTTTAAGGACCTGGCGATATGCCTGATCTTGGCTGCGTTTCCTGGCGATATGCCTGATCTTGGCTGCAATACGTGAATCTTGAACATTTGTACAGATCTACTTGGACATCTTCGCTGCAACGTATGAGGAAATAGGAGCGAAGGGAAAACTAACGTTTATCTATAAGATATATGTAAAGAGCAATAAAAACAGCCATGAAATAAAACATTGTAAAGTGGAATTTATTACTGCAGTGATTCATACATGGCGGGGGGGGGGGGACACAGATATATTTGATTTTTAAGGTAAGGGCAAACAGGGGGTTCATGACGCAACCAGATGTTCAGCGTCAAGGCCAGCCGCTGCTCGACGGCACTAATGGTGGCATACTTGACCTCTACTTGGAGGAGGTCACAGTGTCATGACTGGCCGGAAGGATCCAGAAAGTTATTGTGTGGATGTGACGCATGAAAAGAGGCAAACAGAGTTTTCATGCTGCAGGCAGTTTTTCACGCTCCCATGCAGCCAGCCGCAGCTCTGTTTCCTCGCACCCATAAATGGTGGATACTGAAGGAACTAAAAGACCCTAAGAGAAGAAGCAATGAATGGACGGTGCAGAGTTTCATGTTAGGACAGTTTTGTAATCATGATTTAGGGTGGAGGTCTCTAAGTTCCCGAAGTAAATGTGGTCATGCACTCATGCTGCTGCTCCATTCTCGTGAGCTGCATACACAGCCCACGGACCATTTCTGGGAATAAAGCGGACTCTCTTGTCTCTCGATCCCCAGAGATCAGCTGATGATGATGCTGGCTGCTCGTTTCCCCTGCAGCGGCCACTACAGGAGAAATGCAGTATTACATGGCCGTGTGGACGTTATTCAGATGAAGGGGCATAACTACCATAGAGGCAGACCATGTGACTGCTATGGGGCCCAGGACAAGAGGGGGCCCAGTCTTATTTGGGATCATCTCCTCTTCTACTGGGAGTGAAAACTTGGTCAGGACTCTACCCTCTAAAGGAACAACTTTTAGCAAATGAGGCAGTGGAAAAATGGTCCAAGGGTCACTGAAAGGGGTTTAGGCGGAAACCCTTCTGTCCTGTGTGTGGGGCCCTTGGTATGGGGCCCTTACTTCTCTATGTACGTCACTGTTCTTCCCTGTAGTATCTCATATCCCAGTTGTCTCTTCTTCTCATGTGACCTAATAATAAAAAAGAAACCCTACATAAAAACAATATGTATTAATTTCAATAGCCATGAGGTGTCCGTCCCTATAAGCAGCGCCTCGGATTGACCATACCAGCAAATGTTAATTCATCCCACAAAAAACAGGTATAATTGACAGGTTATTTTTTAAAGCACATTTGGCTTAGAAGTCGAAGCGTGACCGAACCATAGATCTCTTAAGCATGAAAACTTTATGGGATAAACTGTATGCAAATATTGTATCAGTCATAATCCTGATCCGATTTATCACGTTAGCACGTGCAGAATCACACAAAGGATACATATGGCTAACATACCTCCCAACTGTGTAAATGAACAAAGAGGGACACATGGTGCGGTGCAAAAAATTTTTTAAGCACTAGGCCACGCCTCTAACTCCGCCCGCAACATAACTATACACCTAATCCCACTCAGTCCCCTTACTGCTCCACATACTAAATATTCCCCAGTTATGTGCCCCCATTAATATGCCCAGCTGTGCCCCCAGTAATATGCCCTGTTATGTGCCCCCAGTAATATGTCCTGTTATGTACCCCCAGTAATATGTCCTGTTATGTGCCCCCAGTAATATGTCCTGTTATGTGCCCCCAGTAATATGTCCTGTTATATGCCCCCAGTAATATGCCCACATTGTGCCCCCCTGTAATATGCCCAGATTGTGCCCCCAGTAATATGCCCAGATTGTGCCCCCTGTAATATGCCCACATTGTGCCCCCCAGTAATATGCCCACATTGTGCCCCAGTAATATGTTGTGCCCTCAGTAATATGCCCACATTGTGCCCCCCAGTAATATGTTGTGCCCCCTGTAATATGCCCACACTGTGCCCCCAGTAATATTGTGCCCCCAGTAATATGCTCACATTGTGCCACTCACAGAAAGTAAAAAAATAAACACCATATACTTACCTTCTTCCTAGCAGCATCCGCAGCAGCAGCAAGACATCAGCTGCTGTGGTCTGTGGAGGGGGCGGGGCCAAGGCTGGCTGACTGCCAGCCGGCCGGCCCCTCTCCCATCCCAGACTAGAGGTATTGAGAGCGGCAGGGGGGACGGGAGGGATGACGGATGAAGCAGGGAGCCGAAGCTGGCTGTCTGCTTCATCACATTACAGGCAACTGTCTCTGCGTCCTATGGACGCAGGGACAGCTGCCAGAAACCGGGACATACCTCCCCCGTACCGGGACAGCCACTGCAATCCGGGACTGTCCCGCTGGATCCGGGACGGTTGGGAGGTATGGGCTAATGCTAGATCAATAAGTAATGTACTGTATGTACAGTAACTCCACCTGCAGAACAGAGAGTGCAGCTCTGGAGTATAATACAGGATGTATCAAAGTCTGTACAGGGGTGCACCTAGCCTTTCTGCGGCCTGAGGTGAAAACTGAAACAGCACCCCTCCCTGCCCAATGCCAATTTCTTTACTCAACTACTTCCCTTCAGCCCATGGCCCTTCCGCTGCCCCCCCTCTTATCCCTACCTGATGCTGCCTGAGGCGACTGCCTCACCTGGCCTCATTGGTGGTGCACTTACTAACTATCAGTGTCCTTGTATTGGTGCCAGAAAGCTAAGAGGGCACCATTCATGGCCGACCTCCGTCTACATACCAGTCCAGGTGGTTCACCATTAGCCTCGCCTTACCAATATTTTTATTTTGACTATTAATAATGGACATGGCATGGATTTTAAGGACACAGTCTGCGATTCCTGGCGATATGCCTGATCTTAGCTGCAATATTACGAGATGTGAATCTTGATAATTTTTACAGATCTACTTGGACATGTTCGCTGCACTGTATGAGGAAGTAGGAGCGAGTGGGGAAAAACGAACGTTTATCTATAAGATGTATGTAAAGAGCAATAAAAGCAGCCATGAAATAAAGACATTGTAAAGTGGAATTTATTACTGCAGTGATTCATACATGGGGGCTGCTGGGGGGAAGGAAGACCGAAATATTTGCTTTTTAAGGTAAGGGCAAATGGAGCAAATGTGCTACAACCAATTTTTCATGCGGCCATTGGCTGCAGCGTGTGTCCAGTCACTGGTTGAACGCCCTTACCCGTAAGGTTTTTTAAAAAAATGGTAGATACTGAAAGGACTTAAAGGGAACCTGTCATCTCCGAAACACCCCCTGAACTAGAGTAAGCGTTGTATAGGGTAAGTGATGCTGAATCGGAATATGTAATTTTTATCTTCGTACTCCCTTGCATTCTGACGCTGTGCTCCCACAAACCTGCAGTAAAATGCACTCACTGGACTCTTCTTTGAGTCCTCTCCATTATGTGAGTGAGCACCGGAGTCCACTGAGTGCATTTTACTGCAGGTTTGTGGGAGCACAGCGTCGGAATGGAAGTGAGTATGAAGATAAAACTTACATATTCGGATTCAGCATCACTTACACTACACAACACTTACTCTAGTTCAGGGGGTGTTTCGGAGATGACAGGTTCCCTTTAAGACTAGAAGAAGCAATGAATGGACAGAGCAGAATCAGGGCTTTGGGTTGGGGCACTATTATGGCCATCATATAGAGGGGAGGTTTGCGGGACCATGGACAGCTTTTTCATAAGGGCCTTTGCAACAATGTTCAGTTTGGGCAGTTTTGTTCTTCACAGAATAGGTGTTAAATATCTGATTGGTGGAGGTCTGATCATGAGGACCCACACCGATCATGAGACCAGAGGTCCTTAAGTCCTCAGAGTTAATCTGGTCACTCACGCGTTCTGCTACTTCATTCATCTGGTGGAGGCTTCTCTCCATTCATTCAGGGGACTCAGGGACCACCACTGATCAGATGCTTATCAGTTTTATACAGTTCCTATAAAAACTTACCCATCTCCATGGTTACAGACTACAAACAAACCCTTTGTAGTCTGATCTTGCAGACATGTGTTATCCTGCTTGCTCTTCTACAGGGGAAGTGCCTGGCTTGTCGCAACTTCCTTGGCACAATCTGCCATGAGCCGGACCTGCGACGAACAGCTGACGTGACGAAGCTAGTGATTGGCTGACCAGGAAGATTCTGGCAAACCTCGGAACTGAGGCATCAGGGAGTCAGTGAGATGATTAGCACTTCTTTTGGGGGTTTTTTTTAAATGGCATTTTATGCCCAAAAAATATTATAAGTGTAGTGCCCTGGAGCAAGGTTACATTGGACTATGGACATTTGTGGACATTTGCCCCTATTGCTACTACACAAAGCCATCAGCTCGTTACCTTATTGTACTTTGAAGGGTTAACTTGCACTGTGATTTATGCCATCATTTACACTTATACTGTTTTATATCGTCAAAATGCATTTATATGTTCTTTGTAATATATCCTGTTCATGCATTGTTATTGCACTATATCTACACTGTTGAAATGGTTAATGCACAGCCAGCTAATATTGAGAGACTTTGGGACTTTCTATCTGTGCACTGAAATGTTAGAAATCTTCCACAGTTACTATAACAGACTATGCAGACTGACCTTCTGATTGTCTGGTTTAGCTTTGTTGTCTGAAGACTTGTTTATGTCTGGAAAAACTGCTTAGTCATTCCCACAGACTTGCATTGAAACTCTATACAAGTCAATGGCAGACTGAAATTGCAACTTTTCTGTTTAGGCCGTGCTTCTCCACTCCATCCCTCCCACTACAAGGTTCTTGTTCAGCTGGAAACTGTATATAAGGAGAGAAGTCAGAGTCCCTAGTTGCCTGCAGATAAGGACCAGTATTCAGCAGGAGAGATGCTGAGATGGAGATACTCTTCCACAGACTCTGTCATCAGCCTTTGGCCAGAGGGCCAGCCAGATGGCTGAGCCACAGAGCCTGTGTCATCAGCCCTTTGCCCAGAGTAACAGACTTCTGAGAGATAGAAGGGAAGCTAGCTCAGGATTTTCTTCAGCACAGAGCCTTCTTCTCCCCAGGAGGAGACTGGAAAAGCCTGCTCAGTGCACCTTCTATATTGTTTTGCACTTGAGATGCTCCAGTAAAGAAGCACACTGGTTCGCTGCAGACCCAGACTCTCTGGACTTATTTCCCATTGGGGTGCACCACGTCTTACCATCCCCCCTGGAGAGCAGCAATACGTGGTGACACCTCAACGGTGTCTGGGGGACCCATTGTAGCATTGGGACCACCCCAAACATGAATACTGCACAGGCCCTTCTGTACTGTGACATGATATACAGTATACAATAAATAATTTGAATTTATTTTATTTTTTATTTATGTTAATATATTATTTAATAATAAATAAGAATAATATTATGTGTAGGAAATGGACAGAGCGGCTGCCGGGCCCGGTCTCAGAGAGCGATCTTGACTCCCTGCAGAAGTGACGGTTGCACAGGAGGAGGGGGTTGCTGGAAGGCAAGGGGGGTCCAAAATTTCCTGTAAAGCCCGGTCATTTTAAGTTACACCACTGTGTCCTATACCACAATGGCCGAGAGTACCACGTTCTGTACCTGTTCTTTCATATTACTATTACATTACATATTGACCAGAGGCGCAGTATCTCGGCTTCATTGTCCTTCAAGTATTCATTAATGGAAGGAGAATAACACTGACGTTCCGCCTGACTACCTAGTTATGTTCCCGGAACGGAATTTTTATTTTTTTGCTTTATTTCCTGCTGTAATATTTACTTTCTGTACAAGCAGCAGCGCTTCACCCTCAACCTGATTCATCCACACATACAATATGTTCATGTTCAGCTCCTTATCATCCGCCGGTCGCCATCATACACCATTATTTCAATAGCTTTGTGGTCATGGGCCTCATGTCAAAACTGCCTCAGGCCTGGTTACCCGCGGCAACCGATCAGCTTCCATTTTTCCAGTGCAGTTTACAAAATGGAAGCTGATTGGTTGCTATGGAAACTAGTGCAGAGAAAATAGAGCTGTTGGCCCACAGCAACCAGCTGTCATGTTGTCAGTGCAGGTTTTAGAGGGCGGCAACTGGTTGTCATGGGGAACTGGTCAAAATGTTATATATGGCTGTTGTATGCCCAGCATGTGCTTGTATGATTATTGATAATGGGCAAAAGCAAGGCTAGTTTCACACTTGTATTTTTTGCAGCCCTATTGTGTCCAGCAGGATGATGGACACCACAATGTAAACCTGACGGACCTCATGTAAACCTCCTTCATGGACACGGTCATGTGCGCGCGATGTGACCCCAAGCAGCACGTCACTGCTGGGTAACATGCCGCTTGGGGGTATGTCACCTCTGCTTCCCTGGATAGGTCCCTCTAGATGGGAGAGGAGGTATTTAAAAATGACATGAAGCTGGACAACCCCTTTAAACTATAATTGACGCCATTTTCTGGTGCCGGAGTACCCAGGCCCTGGTGTCTGAGGGAGGCCCAAAGAGAAGACATTATTATAAATGACACATGGTCCAGCAGGGGCTTAAATTTACCCCTTCCAGCTCTAGGGGCCCTAAATAACGCTAAGTGTGGGAAATAATAAAAGCATAAGAAACAATTCAAATAATCTAACATATATTCATTAGTGTTGAGCAAATTTTTTTTTCTAACAATTCCATTATGAATTCCGCTACCATGGACCATAAGTTATAGTCCAAGGTAGTGAAATCCATTGTACAACACAAGTTTGCTCATCCCTAATATTCATCTAAATATACCCCCCCCACACCATATTGAGGGACCTATCCAGGGAAGCAGAGGTGACATACCCCCAAGCGGCATGTTACCCAGCAGTGACGTGCTGCTTGGGGTCACATCGCGCGCACATGACCGTGTCCATGCAGGAAGTTTACAGGTTTACATGAGGTCCGTCAGGTTTACATTGTGATGTCCATCACCCTGCTGGACACAATAGGGCAGCATAACTACAAGTGTGAAACTAGCCTTGTTTTTTCCCCTTATCAGTAATCATACAAGCACATGCCAGGCATACAACAGCCATATATATAACATTTGGACCAGTTCCCCATGACAACCAGTTGCCGCCCTCTAAAACCTGCACTGACAACATGACAGCTGGTTGCTGTGTGTTGTCAGATCCTGCGCTCACGTGTTACTCTGACCCTTCCCCCCGGTACAGTCCGAACCTTCTGCGGTCATCTGTGCTCGCCACTCCCATAAAGAATGAATTGAGCCCCAGTGAGCATGCTCGACCTGCCGTTCCATTCATTTGGGGGAACAAGACCCTCGTTCTCGTGTTTTTTGGGGGCCATTGGTCAGATTCTGATTGCCTATCCTGTGGATAAGTTTGTATTGTGGGAGAACCCCTTTAAAGGGGACGTGTGTGGGTGGGGGGGTTTGTCAAAAGGAAGGCTTACTTACCTGCTTCCTGGCAATGGATCCTTGCTCCTTCTCCTCTGCTGCTGTCCCTCGATGTAAACATCTGTTCTGACACCGCCTGCAGCCAATCGCTGGCTGCAGTGGTGACCAGTTCTCCTTGCGTCCGGTGGAGCCGGTCACAGCCGCAGCCAGCAATTGGTTGCATGCGGCATCAAACTGGATGCAGAAGCGGAGTAGGCAAGGCCGGGAGGAGTAGGGGTGAGGAAGCAGTCCGGTCAAGTCCGACCAAGTAGCGGCGTTGGCCGAAACCATCCCCTTTTTTGCACAACCCCTTTAAGCACTACCCCGTCTTTCACAGGGGCACTCAATATAACCCTTCTCGTGGGGCTGCACCCTTTCTCATTGATAGGGTATCCCCTTTAAAGTGTCATTTGCACCTCCTTACGAATGAATCATGGAACCCGGGGCTCAGGGTAGCACCACCAATGAGGCCAGGTGAGGCGTCTGCCTCAGGCAGCACCAGGTAGGGGAAAGAGAGGGGGGCAGCCGAAGGGCCATGGGCTGAAGGGAAGGAGGGTAAGAAATTGGCATTGGGGGGGGGGGGCGCCGTTTCAGTTTTCGCCTCAGGCAGCAGAAAGGCTAGGTGCACCCCTGCTGGGGCTGTGTTGCCATCTTGGACTGGGCATATGGGCAACTAACACTTATTTCCAGGACAACCATCAGAACCTGTACAATACTGCAAAAAAAAAAACTCTGAAAAAAAAAATTCCTCAAACGCACTTCACACACATTACATTTCACATAAATAAGCAATAATAGTCTTGACCATGTCCAGTGGGGGGCACCGGACAGAAGCAGCTTTTTTTTTTTTTTCCTCCTATTGTGACATGTGCCAGTGCGCTCTGCTATGCCAGGAATGTCTGTTGGCTCTGCCATATCGGCTTTAATCTCTGGACACCTGTGCAGACAGGAAGGATAGGGTCCAATGATTTTTTTTTCTATCTAGAAGAATAAGAAATGATTTGATGAGTCACCAGACGCGCCTTCCTGATTGGCCGCAGGAGCAGAAGCCGACCCCTCTCCCCGCCTCCTCTCCTTGATAAACAAGTTCAAGGCTCTATCAGTGAGCAGACTTTAGTGCAGCATCCTCACAAACATGAAGGGAAGTAGCAGCCGGCACCCTGTGCATGTGGAAGCCATTGGAGTACTGCAATATGGTAACCAGAAGGTGAGAGCCGGGTTATTATATTATTACGTTATTATATTATTTTTTGTTATTATTTATATAATCTATGGTACGATTTTGTATAATTATTTGGCATTTTTTGTTACATTGTTGCTAGTTGTTAGAAAATTGCTTGTAGAACAATCGCCTCATATTATTTATGTACATCCTTCAAGCTACTAGATCTATGTGGGGGAAAAAAATGGACCCTGAAATACCCTTTTTCAGACTTTTCCTTTTGATAAAGCTGATTTTAGAGCAGCCTGTAATCTGGAGCGCACTAGCTGAGTACATACTGCCCTGTCCATCAGCCAGCAGTGTGAGGAAAAGGAATCAGAAATTATGAAGATCCGTTTTTTATTTTTACATATTTTACAGGTCCGTAGTCACGTCAATGGGTCCGCAAAAAAACGTAAATGACTCCACGTGCGTTCCCTTTCCGTATGTCTGCATGTCCGTTCCGAAAAAAAATAGAACATGTCCTATTCTTGTCCGTTTTGCGGAGAAGGACAGGCATTGTTACAATGGATCTGCAAAAAAATACGGGTGTCACATGTATGATGTCATCCGTTTTTTTTTTTGCGGACCGCAAAATACTTCGGGTTGTGTGCATGAGCCCTTAGTGCTAGATTAGATCCAATCTCTAAACTAAACCTTAAAGGGTCACTGAACTTTTAAACTTTTTTTGATATGTCATAGAGCCATAGCAAAGGTTTTGAGCGCTGAGACCCCCACCGATCGCTAGAAGGAGGAGAGAGAAGGTCTCACCTATTGCACTCACTCTCCTCACTGCAGGAGACTTTCTATGGAGCCTGTCTCCTGTAGTGAGCACATTGCGCTATGTGAGGGCTTCTCTCTCCTCGTTATAGCGATCAGTGGGGGGTGTCAGCGCTCAGACCCCCGCCGATCAAAACCTTTGATATGTCCCTTTAAAGATAGTCCACTGACAGAGTTATAGGTAGGGAAGAGGTAACTGCACCCTTGTCCTGGTGCCTGAGGGGGCCCATTAGCGCTTCCGAAATATAAGAGGCACATGGTAGGTGGGGGACGTGTTAGAGATTTTGCATTGGGGCCCAATACATCATATATTATGCGTCATATATCAGTATTAGTAATGAGGGTGCATTGAGGCATTGCTATATAAGCAATTGCCTAATCACAGGCTAAAGCCATGCTGCAGTACCAGGGAGGAGCTATGCTTTGGAATAGTCATTAGGAATGATGGCTCCGACTTGGTGTAAATAGACAATAAGATTGGTTCCCATGAATCTCAGAGGTGTAGGGCAATGCTCCATGGGAAAAAAATATGCAAATTAGTAGCCAAAGCGGAGACCCCCATCTGTAGGGAGCACTGTTTCGGGGTTCATCAGTTCAGAGGTTCTTACGAATGGAAATTTAATACTTTTTCTTGGTATCGAAATAAAATCAAAATTTTGGTGTCGTGACATCACATTACTGGTTTTAATAAGATTTCATAAAAATGCCTAAAAAAAATTGATAGTACAAACACATATAAAATAGCGTTTCTCACCTCTTTTCCGCTTTTCCAGGTGTACATGTTTTGGGTCGTATGGTCCGACCACAACAAGCTGCTGATTTACAGAACGTTTGAAGAGTTTAGGAAGTTCCAGGTGAGAAGAATGTGCTACAAGTCGTCTCCCATAATCATTATATGAGATCCCCACCGATCACTTATGATCTTCAGGGGGATCCATAAGAAAGTGATCTGTTTCCCTGCAGCGCCATCACAGGTGAAACTGAGCATTACACAATTTCCGTTGAAATCAATGGGTCGTCTGTGTTTACAGGGGTTGTGCAGGCAGTATATATTGATGACCTATCCTCAGGATAGGTCTGATTGGCGGGGTCTTACATTTAGAAGTGGCAGAGGATCCACTGAAGTTATGTTGAGGTTGGCGCAGGGGCGTAGCTATAGAGGGTGCAGGGGTAGCAGTCGCTACCGGGCCCAGGAGCCTGAGGGGGCCCAAAGACCCTTGTGCCGCATAAGAAGTCATACAAAACACTGAGGGAAGGGGGGCCCATGCTGAACTCTTACACCAGGGCCCATGAGGCTATAGCTACGCCCCTCGGTTCGCGCCTCTTTTCATAACTCCGGCAGATCCACCGCCAGTGCAGGGTTTTATTAAGATTGGCGCCATACTTAATAAATGACCCCCTAAATGCCCAGAATTTTGATTTAAAAAAAAAGTTGTGATTCACAGGCAGACGCTCATTTTTATAAGATTATTTTTTTGTCTTGTGTCATCAGCGGTATCTTAAGAATAAATTCCCATTAGAAGCTGGAGCCTTGAATAAGACGGAAAGAACACTGCCCAAACTGAAAGGTGAGTAGATCAATGACACATACATATCATTAAAAATATTCTACATTTTTCAAACCAGCCCCTGCATCTGACTATTTTTGTAATTGCATGTGATTAAAAATATAGTATAGCCACTGAGTTATTCCATAAAATCTATCTGTACAGCGCCACTTGTTGTTTCTTCTTTTCCTTATTTCTCCGTCCACCTCTGAGGTGGTCGCACATGCTCAGTTCTGTTCTTCAACTGCCACCGGCTGGATCTAATATTAGAAGTTACAGTCACAGGGAAAGAGCTACAGCAGAAAGGGGACACACCCTGACCTGAGATAGCGAGAAAGCTGCAGCAGGAAGGACACACCCACTGAGCTTTGATAGGGAGAGAGCTACAGCAGAAAGGCCACAACTGTAAGCTGTGATAGGGAGAGAGTTGCAGAAAGGACATGCCCTCCTGAGCTGCCAACCTGAAGAAAATCTAGCAGAAGTTTCTGAATAAAATTCTGGCCTCCTGCAGTCACCACCTCTCGGGGGAGCTCACTGCATACTGCTTATACATTATAAGTGTTTTTTCAGTCTTTAGATACTGAAGGCCTGTTCTCAGGATATGTTATCAATATCAGATTGGTGGGGTCCAACATCCGGCTCCCCTACTGATCAGCAAAAACTATACAGTGGATGGGGTGGGAAGCAGAAGGCTCCATCTAGTGGCCATGCTGTGGTGCTGCAGCTCAGCTCACCACTGATTGCTGGATCGGACCTGTACACGCCATTTGTGTACGGGCGGTCTAGTTAATAAGGTTGTCGATGGCCAAGTGACTCTCGGAAAGTGAAAACCTCATTACAGGCAGAGGTCATTGCTTGTGGACTCAAGTCCTCTGGATGCCATTGAGTTTAATAAGCTCCACGCCCTCTGCATGGATTTACAGTGACACACAGCATATAGTAGTATGGCCGGGAAAACACCTTTTTACATGTCATTTAGGGCCTGCCTATAGAGGGTTCTGTGGATGCTTCAGCACTACTATGTGTCCCTAGATTGGAGGATGGGGGGTAGGGATGAAGCACCCTATATAGAGTGGGCGTGGGCCCCCGATCCCTTCATATTTGTTCAAGCTTCTGTCCCCTGTCGTAAATGATAAGTTGATGGAACTGCACCATCCACGTTAGAGACGCCACCACCAAAATCCTAATTAATAGTCACAACACTATAATACTTCTGATGATACAGCGCTGATGATGATTATTTTGGAAGCAGAATACATCGATTTCCTTCATACCTGCTGACTGTGTCCGGACACAGCCGGCATTCTTGTCATTCGTGCCATTACTCAGGCAGTCCAGGGCTGAGTCATTTTTGGCTCCGTGCCAAATTTATAGACGGTGGAGACGTCATACAGTAAACACACGGCGCTGGACTCACAGCTATAGTAAACGCCGGCGAGGGAAAGTTCACATCACCTTAGTATTCTGTTCTTCCGATCCGCCAGAAGAACAGAAAAATTAAGGAAAAAACGGATCCTGTACAAAAACTAATCCAGTACAAAAATGGATCCTGTACAAAAATGAATCCTGTAAAAAAAAAACAGATCCTGTAAAAAAACAAAAACTGTAAGGCCCCATTCACACGACCGTATGTTCATTTCCGCATCTTATCCGCATTTTTGCTGATACGATACGGAACTATACGGACCCATTCATTTTTCCATAGGAGATAAAAAATGCGGAATGCACACGGTGTGCATTCCGCATCCGTATATTACGGAAGTTCTCCTGCAAAAAAAAAGGAAACATGTCCTATACTTGGCCGCAAAACACGTCCGTAGCCCCATTAAAAGTCAATGGGTCCGCAAAAATGCGGAACACTATGGAAGACATTCCGTATGTCTTCCGTTCTGTTTTTATACGGACACGGAATACATACGGTCGTGTAAATGGGGCCTAAAAAGAAATGGATCCTGTACCAAAATGAATCCTGTAAAAGAATGGATCCTGTAAAAAAAACTAATCCTGTACAAAAATGGATCCTGTAAAAAAACTGATCCTAGGTACATTTTTATTTATTTATTTTGCGGAGGAGCTTTGAAAAGTGAAAGGTGAAATCTGATTGGTTGCTATGGGCACCTAAGCCCGTTACACCAGTTTAGTGTGTAAGTTGGTAGCACAAAAAATGCACACAAATAACATCAGGTAATGGCGGATCTTCATTTTTTGGTTTTTCTAAAATGAACTTTCTTAAGGCTGACATGCCATAATGAAATGTGACCAGCAGGTGGCAGCATGGTCCTAGAAATGTGCGCAAGAAGAGTATTTGATACGAAAGGTTTGATTTTTTTTTTTTTTCAGATGCTCCCAGAACTGTGACGAAAAGGAGCGCCTCCAAGAGGTTCTTAGAAAGACTGCGCCTCTTGGAGGACTATTCACAATCCTTGCTGAGGCTGGACGCCAAGATTTCACAGAGTGATTTTGTGGTTCAGTTTTTCACCCTACAACCCCATGACCTGAACCCTTCATTCCCTGAAGACAGGTGACGTTCTGCATGAGTCCTATATAATATTCAGCTTCTGTGATCGTTTAATAAGCCTGAAATAGCCGTTTTATAATATGATCCCTGAAGATCCAGAATCTTGAACTGAATCTTGGGTTTACATTTTCTCGTTCAGCCTGGTCATCGTTCCGTCTGAGAAAAAAGAGGAGACCCGAATCGTCTCATCTCACACCCCCGATATCTCCGCTCCTCTCATATGCTCCAAATACATGTGTACGGCTGACTACGAAACGGTGGATCTGAAGAACAGGCCGTTCAGAGTGAAGCAATATGAATTTCTGGATGTTCTTCTGAAAGACAGCACGGGTACGTGACCTTGTGATCAGTTCTTCCTGAAACGGCACCACCCGATAACCATAGGCTGTGACTGGTATTGCAGCTCAGGCCTATTCTAGTGGATACCAGACACATCCTATGGGCAGGAGTGTTGCTGTATGGAAGCAGAGATATTTTCCACCTAGTGGTCATGTAGGTGAACTGCAGATATATAGATTAACACCACTAACGGTGGCTTTTGTACAACAGGCTGGTGGCTGGTGGAGAACGAAGACCGACAATTAGCCTGGTTTCCCGCACCTTATCTGCAGGATCAGAGGAATACAGAAGAGTACGACATTGCCAAAGAATGCCAAGGAGAGGGTACGATGTTATTTTATTTCACACTAGTCTAATTTGAAAAAAATCTATCCTCTTCGGATGAAGACAAATTTAAAGGGGTATTCCGGTTACCATAAATATAACTTATGTTAAGTCATCATCAATAATTACCTAATATAATGTCTATTTCACATATTTACCGTTCACTAGTTATAAAGTACTTTTCTTCCCCTTCCACCCACTGTGTTCCTCATAAGTTACCATGGCACGACCTGTAGTTCTTTTGTCAGGTCAGGCATGCTCAATGTGCTGCAACTTACTGAGTAGAGGGGGCGTGTCTAGACTGGAATGTCAGGCAGCCAATCAGTGAACAGCAACACTCATGAACAAGCAGAAACTCACAGCAGGAAAGCTAGGCATTGTGGGGATTGTAGTTTTGTGAGGGAAGATCAGGAGCCATGATACTCTCAGTGTGTTGCAGGCTGGGTTCTGGTTGGGTCACAGCTTGCACCCTTAATGCAGTTTATCAAAAATTAAGTTACATTACCAGAATACCCCTTAAGGATCAGTCTCTTCCCTTCAGCTGGTCAGCACCACTAGAGGGAGCTCAGGAGCTTACTGTATACTTCTTTATGATAGAGTTCAATGTATGCTGTAAGCTCCCCCTAGTGGTGGCCGCAGGTAAAAATAAAAGATTGGCACTGGAAGTAGTCACGCTACATAAATTTCCTCTTCGCATTGACTTTCTAGGTACCTCATGTGTAGTGGTAAAAGCCTATGAGGCGCAGAATAGCGATGAACTGTCAGTGGGGATCGGAGTTGTGGTGGAAGTCTTGAGAAAATCGGATTCTGGTTGGTGGCTAATCAGGTAAGAATTCGGTGGAAATGTTTAAAATGGTTGAATCAAGTACTATTAGGGTATATGGGCATCACAGAGGCAGGTCAGACCACCCCTGAACCAGAACGGAGAGTCGTTCCGTAAGAGCCGCTCTCCTTCTTGTGGAGGCACATCGTGGACCAGGGATGGATTGGCCATAGACCTTACAGAGAAATTTCCCGGTGGGCCGATGCCCAAGGGGCCACCTGGGCCCTCCTCACGGCAATGATGTATTTTGTGAAGGTTGCGGCATTATTTTGTGATGGACTGTGGTATTTGGCTCTGTTGGGGCGGTATAATGTGCCACAGTATGATATTGCTGGCCCTGCCTTCCATTAATTTGGACCCGACTACAAAATGGGGCCACTTTTGGTATTTTTTCCAGGGCCACTTTAAGTTCCCAGTCCAGCCCTGTAGTGGACGTCCATTCATGTGAATAGTTCTACACCACACACTGTAGAGGAAATGCATTTCTGGGGACAGTTCCTGGAAAAATGAGCTAGGTGCGATACTTGGGTGATGAAGTGATTGCTCCAGGGCCACATTTTGGGTTGTCTTTGATGAGATGAGACTCATCAGGAAGAGGAAGAGGAGAACAACCTCACTGCTCTCTTATATCATGAAGGCACCAGCACTGGTATGGAGATATAGGGGGTCATTTATCAAACTGGTGTAAAGTAGAACTGGCTTAGTTGCCCATAGCAACCAATCAGATTCCTCCTTTCATTTTCCAAAGGAGCTGTCCAAAATGAAAGGTGGAATCTGATTGGTTGCTATGCAAGTTCTACTTTACACCAGTTTGATAAATGACCCCCCATAGTCTTCTTACGTCACACCAAGGCTGGTCTTCAAATAAAAATCTGTTGGTGACTGATGACACTTGAGATAGTGAAGAAATATGCGGGCAACTGGTCTAGAAAAGTCATCAGTCCCTCCCACCTTGTACAAGACTAATCTCACGTAGACGTAAAGTCTCTCCACCCTTCCTATTGCAAAAAAGACAAAGTCAGTGAAAGCAATGTGCAGGAGCAGGTCTGATTCCACGCCTCTTATTGTGATGGTCCCGGGATGGGTTGTGATGGTCCTTTACCTCTATCACAGAAATAAATGTGAAGCGCACCACACAAGCTGGGCCACCACTCCATTCACTTCTATGGGGCTTATGGAAGCCGAACCAGCGCTAGAAATGAATGGAGGGCGGCCGCGCATGTGCGGTGTGCTTTCCTTCACTTTGCGGGCACCGTTCTAGAGATAGTTGCGGATATGCAACCAATGTATGAGATGGGCCAACCCCTTTAAGCCCCATTTACTGCAATGGAGTTGAGCTGCAATACCAGACACAGCCTATGGTCAGAAGTGGCGCTGTTCCTAGAAGAAAACAGCCATGTTTTACAAAAACCATAACATTTATAAATTTATGTTTATATTTTCCCAGATACAACAGAAGGGCCGGCTTCATCCCATCTCTCTACCTAAAACCATACTGGAACCCATGTGAGAAGATCCAGCATATCCTCAGCAGGGAACGCTACGTTTCCACACCCAATCTACTCGAACAGAATTGTTTTGGAGACGCGTCTTATCTTCTGGCCTTACGGCCTTCATTAGACGACCAGAGACAGAGCGACAGAGGAAGGTCCCGGTCCTTAGGGGCCACATCGCTGGGCTCTGAAGCCAGGTCCGACCTGGATTCAGATATGGATAGTGTGACGGGAAGCAGTGGTAGACTTAATTCCTCCAATATTGGGCGCTCTTCGCTGAGCACCTCCGATTCGTCACTGTCGGCAGCCGCATCGTTGGGTGACGCGCCCAAAATCCCAGCAAGACCCAAACCGGATGAGATCTTACAGAAGTGCAGCACGGTCACCAAGAAAAGAGTGCAAAGGTCAAGAGTGAGCGTCCAGGCAGCAGAAGTTACCAGGATCACGTCCTAGGTCATGGTGGTGACGGCTGGATGACATGGACGTGGGAGCCATTTTTGTTTGTCATACTGACAGTAGGGTCGCACATGTCCATTGATACCTGTTATGGCAAATTGTCTTAAGACGTGTCCGGTGTGGACACACAGATACGTAGCGGTAAGGCTATAGTCGTAGTAGAATTTTCTCTACCTAGGATATTAGGAGATGTAAATACGGTAGTTATTTTTAGGAATTATTTTTGGATGGAGATCCTGATCACAAGATGTTGGGTGACCACTGGTTTAGCAGATCTCTGGATCTACACGTGATGTCTTAAGATTGATTAGCTTTGCCTTTGAGGCATGTTCTAAGATTGACTAGTTCTGCCTCTTCTACCTTTTTGGATGGAGATCCTGATCACAAGATGTTGGTTCACTACTTAGCAGACCTGTCGATCTACGCATGATGTCTTGAGATTGATTAGCTTTGCCTTTAAGGCCTTACGCATCATGTTCTAAGATTGACTAGTTCTGCCTCTTCTACCTTTTTGGATGGAGATCCTGATCACAAGATGTCGGGTGACCAATGGGTTAGCGGATCTCTGGATCTACTTGTGATGTCTTGAGATTGATTAGCTTTGCCTTTGAGGCCTTACGCATCATGTTCTAAGAATTGACTAGCTCTGCCTTTTGAGGCCTTAATCATAATGTTCTGGGATTGATTAAGTCTTCCATTTAAAGGGTTTGTCTCATTCGGATATGTACGGCACATTGATAGGATATGTTATAAATGTCTGATAGGTGCGGGTCCTGCCTTATGTCTTAAAGGAGTTGTTCTACAAAAAATATTCTACAGCACCTGGATCTGAATACTTTTGTATTTGCATGTAAAAATTTAGCAGCTTGCTCTTTTTCTAATTTCTCTGTCCTGCTCACTGAGATGGAAACACATGCTCAGTTCCATCCTTCAGCTGCAGTAGAAAGGACACACCCCCTGAGTGTGCAGGTCTCCTACGCTGCCATCTTGAAATAAATGTAGCAGAACAACTTGAGCAATGAGTGGGGAGATCTCTGGATCCATGAGGGATACAGGGCTGGTTCTAGTTTTATTAGAAAGAGACTGTCATGTACTGTGTTTTTTTTTTGCATTAATAATGAGATAACCCCTTTAAGGACAAGGCCCTAGCATATATGAAGAGCACACCGGCATCCTCTCCATTCAAAGCTGTGGATCTTCTGAAAATAGCCGAGCCAGATGGACAATTCCTTTAAGGTCGAAGACCAGCGGTCTCCAATCTGTGACTCTAGGGGAGTGCCGAGAGTTCTGGTTTTGCAATAGCTGGAGAGCCACGGGCTGGAAACCATTGACCCGGAAAATGTAGGGCGCTGCCCGTAGCAGTTGCAGTGTATACATTGTAGATTGTAAGCTCTTCGTGGGCAGGGTCCTCTCCCCCTCTGTACCAGCCTGTTAATACTCTCTAGTTTATTGTATTTTTTTATAATGTATGTGATGTCACGGAATTAATGGCTCTTTGAAATAAATAATAATACGTTCTCCGCCATCTCTGACACACTGGTATATACTGCAATGTAATATTTTACTGACGTGTTTCAATAAAGGATGATGGAATTTTAAGCTCTGGCTCTTGACTCCTATACTGTAAATCGTATACCAGGCCAATCGGGGCCCCACGGCAAAACTGGCCCCCACTATGTTCCAGGTTTTTGCCACTCACGAGAGGACATGGAGTTTGCTTCCCCCTTAATCCCCATTTTATGACCCCTGGAGCAATCATCTCACCTCTGGAGAGAGGAGTCCTCCACCTTTCAATAAATGGAGGGGGACCAAACAGGAGCTTGCCCCCTCTTTACAAGGGCCCCATAGCAGCTGCAGGTCTTGTGTCTATGATACACAGGCCCTTACCTTCGGGTCTTCTGCTTATGTCAATTCTTTTCTGCCGTTTCTGGCAAAAATGTGAGAAATCCAAGATGGCGACTATTACATTTCCCACAAAGGTGGCTACCCTGCTTTCTCTGTCCCTTGCATGACAGATTTGACTTATTATGTAGTCATACAGTCCCTGCGTAACAGAAGATGACATGTAAGTGAGTAAGAAACAGGGAACAGATAGAAGGAAATAGGACTGCAAGATCAGACTACACAGGGTGTACTGTAGTCGTCATCCGTAACCATGGAGACGCCATTATATAACCACTGTATGTATAAAATGTTGGAAGATTATTAATCAAATCTGTCTGCACTGGTTTGCCACATCTCGCCCCTCCATATTCTTTACATTCTGTGTAGGGGACTGCTTTCCACTCAATTGTTTGTTAGAGCATATGTTCACTCACCATTTAGTGCACACAACCCCTATACAGATCTATGTGTCTCCATGGTTACAGACTGCAAACAAGCCCTGTGTAGTCTGGTTCTGCAGACATTGTAGGTTTTCAAGAAGAGGGCATGGAGGGAGAGGGATAACACAAAAGTAGGGCCGCACAAGGTGTGTTTGTAATCTGCATCCATGGAGGTCTGTACTGGAATTCTGCAGACAGAAAATGGTGGATTTTTAATCAAAACAATTTATAAAGTTGCTTCAATTTTTATTGAAGGATTTGAGAAATGATTACAGAGGTGGATACTGATACTGCACTTAGAGTGGTTACATTGATAAACTGCTCCCCTAGATATTTTTCAGGCTGGCAGCTCATAGGGCATTTCCTCTCTGCTGCAGCTCAGGGGGCGTGTACTTTCTCAAGGGTGTGTGTCCTTTCTGCTGCAGCTTTCTCCCTATCACAGCTCAGGGGTGTGTGTCCTTTCTGCTGCAGCTCTCTCCTTATCACAGCTCAGGGGTGTGTGTCCTTTCTGCTGCAGCTTTCTCCCTATCACAGCTCAGGATGTGTGTCCTTTCTGCTGCAGCTCTCTCCCTATAACAGCTCAGGATGTGTGTCCTTTCTGCTGCAGCTCTCTCCTTATCACAGCTCAGGGGTGTGTGTCCTTTCTGCTGCAGCTCTCTCCATATCACTGCTCAGGGGTGTGTGTCCTTTCTGCTGCAGCTCTCTCCTTATCACAGCTCAGGGGGTGTGTGTCCTTTCTGCTGCAGCTCTCTCCTTATCACAGCTCAGGATGTGTGTCCTTTCTGCTGCAGCTCTCTCCTTATCACAGCTCAGGGGTGTGTGTCCTTTCTGCTGCAGCTCTCTCCCTATCACAGGCTCAGGGGTGTGTGTCCTTTCTGCTGCAGCTCTCTCCTTATCACAGCTCAGGGGTGTGTGTCCTTTCTGCTGCAGCTCTCTCCTTATCACAGCTCAGGGGTGTGTGTCCTTTCTTCTGCAGCTCTCTCCATATCACAGCTCAGGGGTGTGTGTCCTTTCTTCTGCAGCTCTCTCCATATCACAGCTCAGGGGTGTGTGTCCTTTCTGCTGCAGCTCTCTCCATATCACAGCTCAGGGGTGTGTGTCCTTTCTGCTGCAGCTCTCTCCTTATCACAGCTCAGGGGGTGTTTTGTTTCTGCCGCAGCTCAGGGGCCACTATGGTAGTTACGCCCCTGCCTAAGGACTTCATAGGTCCCTACATCATAGGTACTGCATTTGATATTATTTCTGCAACTGTTTGGGTGACATGACACTTTATGACATTTTGACCGTACTATTTGTGGACTGTATGCCACTGTTTCATAGTAGTATTTTAGCACTATATGGCATTGTCTGATGGTATTATTTGTGCACTATATGACAGTTTGATGGTACTATTTGTGAACTGTATGGCACTGTTTGACAGAATTATTTATATACCATATATTGAAGGTATTATATTAGTACTAAAGGTACTGTCTGATGGTATTATTTGAGTACTATATGGCACTATTTGATGGTATAATATGGGCATTATATGACACTTTGACAGTAGTATGTTGGTAGTATATGGCACTGTTTGGCAGAATTATTAAAGGGGTTCTCTGGGAATTAAGAAAATGAAAATGCTTAAATATTACTTTATAATAAATATATTCCCAAATACCTTTCATTAGCTATAATGGCTCGTTTTGTCTGGGGAGCAATCATTAGGAGAAATAAAATGGCCACCGTCCTATTAGTACACACAGAACCTGTCCTAATCACACACGAGGAGAAGTGACTTCACAACAGTAAAGAGCTGCCTCATCCTCCTCTCTGTTCTGTGAGAATGAAAATGATGAGGAGACATGAAGTACAGAGTGGAGGGTGGGGGTAATGAGCAGCAGCACTTGTATGGAGTCTCCATTACCACAGTCTGTCCTGTCCGTCCCCCCGTACTTCATGTCTCTTCATGAACTAAATTCCTACAGAGATTCATCTGAAGTTCTTATCTGCTGTATTCAGGATCATGATCCCTGACAAGTAGAGCAGAGAGGAGGATGAGGCAGCTCTTTACCTCAGTGATGTGAAGTAACTTGTCCTCCTGTGTGATTAGGACAGGTTTGGTGTGTACTGATAGGATGGCGGCCATTTTGTTTCTCCTAATGATTTTATTTCTCCTAATGATTGTTTGTCCCCCGACAAAACGAGCCATAATAAATAATGAAAGGTATTTGGAAATATATTTATTCTAAAGTAATATTTAAGTATTATCATTTTCTTAATTCCTGGAGAACCCCTTTAAGCACTATATGGTACTGTTTCATAATAGTATTTTGACACTATATGGACGTGTTTAACGGTTTAACGGTAGTATTTTGGCACTAAATGACACAGTTTGCTATTTCTGCACGATGTGGAACTCTTTAGGCACTATCTGACATTTTATGACATTTTGACTGTACTATCTGTGCAGTGTGTGGCACAGTTTGACAGTAGTAGTAGTATTTTGGCATTGTATGGCATTGTTTGATGGTATTATTTGGGCACTATATGACAGCTTGACTGTAATATTTGTCCAGTGTTTGGCACTGTTTGACAGTATTAATTTGGCACTGTATGGCATTATATGATGGTATTATTTGTCCACTGTGCATTATTATTTTGTGTTTGATGGTATTATTTGGAGGCTATGTGGCACTGTTTTACGGTATTATTTGGGGACTGTATGCACTGCACTATATATCATTATTTGGCAGTATTATGCAGGTATTGCTGAATTCTTCTCCTTCCAAACAAATGGAAGAGGCATCGACACGAGCTGCCCAAGAACCTCCACAGACCAAACCTGATACCTGGGACCTGTGATGATAAAGAGCTCTACATTTTTAGCTTGAATCCCTACAACCTGCAATCTGATACTCCCGAAAATCTGCTAACTGGGTATATAATCTGATATAATCTATATTCTTATGCCCAATGATCCAGAATATCAGATTTTCTATAGATCATTTGCTGTCTACTGGAACGTGGAATCTATCTGCAAAAACTCAGACGGTGATTTTAGTGACAGATAGTGGCGCATTGCAAAATCTCAGGTATGTGAACATGAAAAACCAGTTTATTAGAATTACTAAATAGTGGAAACGCTGAATTCTTCTATCAATGACGTCATTGTCACTGACTTGCTGGTCACTGCCGAGACTGTGATAGGAGGCAATAAGGTGAGAACGAACCTTCACCTACAAAATGAATCACAATGGCCGCCCAATGTCATCGGCAGGAGAAGGTGGCCTAGGTACAGGACTGGTCTTACCCTACCGCCACATGGTGCACGGCAATAATCAGTACAAATAACAGCTCCATATGTTGGCCAAATAATACAAACGCCTAAATAACAATACAGCTCTGCTACGCTTTACTGAATAGATGATGGGAGTAGTAGTACATATAAGAACAATAGGCACAGTTGAGATATATCACAGAGTAGGCTTTTCCCAATAGCTGTGTATAGACAGAAGCAATGGTGGTGGTAATGCTCCCTGAACCTCACTCTAAGTAGACTTTGGTTATTTGGGAAGACTGCAAAGGCATGCTATCCTGTTCTTATTAACTCTTTCTGCAATTCCCAAGCTGAGGGGGTGCAGATTTTAGATCCGGATGGCCAGTGTGATTGTCTCTGAAGATATATACCCTTTCCACAGCAGTGAAGTCTTTTTGCCATAAACGAGCGAATACCTTACTATCTGAATCCAGGCATGAGTTCTGAAGTGGTTCTAAATGATCTGTTCTCACTCTCTCAAGGGAAGTCTCTCAGCTTTCAGCCTCAGAGATGAAGATTCTTTGGACTAGGCTTCTCTTCAGGCCTTCTTCTCAGGATCTTACACATGCACATGTTGCCTATAGCTCTATTCAGCTAAGGCTACTTTCACATCTGCGGTAAAGGTATCTCTAGTTCATAGTGATAGATAGGGCCATGCACTGCTGGTCCTCATTGACTGTAATGGGATCTGGTGGGGATTCGGACAGCTTTCGGCATGAGTGCAGGATTTAGGTACATGCAAATCAGCCAGATCCCTCTGGAGCCCATTCACACCAGTATCTGGCTATGCCAGATCCAGTGAAAGTTGCCTAAGGCTCACAAACACCAGGGGGTGGGACCAGTCCATCACCCTGGAAACTAGGCAAATGAAGACTGCCAGTGTTAACTATTGCTTGTCCATACACAACCATTTGGAATACATAGTGCATAGGGAAATAAGCGCTTTTTAACATTATGTCACAACATTTGCTTCTTGGCAAGCAATTAACCCCTAGCGGGGATCCACTGGATCACTGTGAATGCAGACGGAGTTTAGATTGTGAACCCTAGAAGGGGCATGAACTGTTATGAGTGATGGAATATATTGGCACTATATATATATGAACATAATAATAATGCAGCCATATAGTGCTCAAACCATACCAGCATACAGTGATCAAATACCAACAACTCCATTCTTAAAGTAACAGCGATATACAGGGTCTACATAATACCGCTACGCAATTAAGATTGGCTCCTGAAGGTGGCGCTTTTGTGAAATTCCCAATAATGTAATCATCCTGTATACAGTGGCATAAAAATGATTATACGATATAAACTGCATAGCTTCTGTATATGAAGTGGTGTCACAGATGATTAGGCAGAGCCCCCGGGAATAGGTTTTGAGCCCCAAAATTTCCAAATTACACCTCTCGTATAAGTAATTAGCTGATGACACAGAAGGAAGTGGCTGTTCCCTTTGGTTGTAGGGTAAGGAACAGCCGTCCTATGACAGCCCCTCCACACTCTCCCTGCGCCATTCTTTTTACAGAGCAGCACAGAAGATCCCCCTAGACACCAACTTTTACATCCTAGAGGGGAGGTATGGCTCTTTAAGGTAGAAGGGTGTTGTACTCATTCTATGACACAAGCCTAGTAAATTTTTTACCATGTGTTTGATATTGGTGAAGTATTTGCATTGGCGCTGGGATTAATGACCTCTTTTATGCGTGCTACCTCTAAACTAATGGTGGGAGGTGAGTAAAGACAAAAGACAAAAGGGACAGTGCAATTTGTGATTGTTTCGTGCAAAGCCCGGTCCCCCTCCTCTCTCCTCTGCTCTGTATGAATTCCAGGGTTGCAGAGGCAAGAAGCTCAGTGTCTGTGACAGCAGGTGGGAAGTATGAGTCGGTACCCAGTAGAAGCCAAGGCTGTAGGACTGGTGCAGCATGACAAACAGAAGGTAAGTTTCCACTACCGCTTCTTCAGCGCCCCTCTAATAGTTCCCCTTCACTCTGAGGGCTTATCCTCCATGGCTTTGTTAGAAGGAGCACCCAGTAATAAGGGTGTCCCACTGATCAGCGGTAATCTGTGGCAGCAGGGGTTTAATTTCCCTGCAGTGCCTCCACAGGATAAACAAGGTATTACACAAATCGGGTCCTCCAGAGCAGAGATGGTAATCTTGGGTAAAATGTCACATTGATGTTTATCACATGTTTATGTCATTTCTTGTGTTCTTGCAGCTCTACATGTTCTCCGTTCTCTGGTCGGACTGTAATAATATTCTGATATATCGGACATATGACGGCTTCAAGGATCTCTCAGTAAGTCTTGGATTTTAATTATTTTATTCACAATTTAGGGTATGGAGCAGTGTACAGCAATGTAAGCGAGTGGTCAGAAAATCTGCATAATATCTGCAAGAAACCCCCTAATAACAACCATTACGTCCCCCATCTTAACAGCCAAGACCCTTTTATTAAAGCAACAGAGCCCCCATAATAGCCCCAGAGCCGCCATAATAACAGCTCCAGAGCCCCCATACTAACTGCCGTAGAGCCCCCATAATAATAGCCCCAGAGCCCTATTAATAACAGCTCCAGAGCCCCCATAATAACTGCCGTAGAGCCCCCCAATAATAACTGCCATAGAGCCCCCATAATAAAACAGCTCCAGAGCCCCCACAATAATCTGCCGTAGAGCCCCCCATAATAACTGCCATAGAGCCCCATAATAACTGCCGTAGAGCCCCCATAATAACTGCCATAGAGCCCCGCATAATAACAGCTCCAGAGCCCCCATAATAACTGCCGTAGAGCCCCTATAACTGCCGTAGAGCCCCCCATAATAACTGCCATAGCCCCATAATAACTGCCGTAGAGCCCCCCATAAATAACTGCCAATAGAACCCCCATAATAACAGCTCCAAGAGCCCCCACAATAACTGCCGAAGAGCCCCCATAATAAACTGCCATAGAGCCCCCATAATAACAGCTCCAGAGCCCCCATAATAACAGCTCCAGAGCCCCCACAATAACTGCCGTAGAGCCCCCCATAATAACTGCCATAGAGCCCCCATAATAACAGCTCCAGAGCCCCCATAATAACAGCTCCAGAGCCCCCACAATAACTGCCGTAGAGCCCCCCATAATAACTGCCATTAGAGCCCCTATAATAACAAGCCCCAGAGCCCCCATAATAACCAGCCCCAGAGCCCCATATAACTGCCGTAGAGCCCCCCATAATAACTGAATAGAGCCCCCATAAAACAGCTAGAGCCCCCTACTGCCGTATAGCCCCATAATAACAGCCCCCATAAATAACTGCCGTAGAGCCCCCATAATAACTGCCATAGAGCCCCCATAATTGCTAACTGCCAGAGAGCCCCCATAATAACAGCTCCAGAGCCCCCACAATAAACTGCCGTAGAGCCCCCATAATAACTGCCATAGAGCACCCATAATAACAGCTCCAGAGCCCCCATAATAACAGCCCCAGAGCCCCATTAACAGCTCAGAGCCCCCATAATAACATTCGCAGAAGACCCCATACTAACTGCCGTAGAGCCCCCATAATAATAGCCCCAGAGCTCTAATAATAATAGGACCAGTCTCCATAAAAACAGCCCCAGAGTCCCTATATTAGCGGTAGAACCCCCACAATAACAGCCCTAGAACCCCCATAATAAGAGCTCCAGAGCCACTATAATAACGGCCACAGCGTTTCCACAAAACCGACACACTACTTTTATAATACCAGGAACAAATGCCCCATCATGAGCACTTCAAATCCTCCATGATAGTGGTCATAGTCCTTATAATAACCACTAAAGTACCTTGATTATAAGAACCACAAGGTCCCCCATAATACTAGACACAGAATCCCCATTATAACATTGATGGTGGTCCTGTAATAGCAGTTTTTACATAATAACAATGAGTCCCCATAATGGCCCTCCGAAGTCCTCATAATGACAGCCACAGTGCCCCCATAACGGACTCCCAGAGTCCTCATAATAACAGCCACAGTGCCCCCCATAATGGTCCTCCAGAGTCCTCATAATAACAGCCACAGTGCCCCCCATAATCTCCCTCCAGAGTCCCTATAATAACAGCCACAGTGCCCCCATAATGTCCCTCCAGAGTCCCTATAATAACAGCCACAGTGCCCCATAATGTCCCTCCAGTGCCCCCATAAAAGCAGCCCCAGAAACTCCATGGGAATGCGTCCACATATAACGCGGCTTGGCAGGTGAACCATACTGCGTGTAGCATTGATCTGTGGACCTGGAGATCAATCACTGGGTATTAGTATATTAGTCCTTTGTCCTCCTTGTTACAACACATCATTGTGTCCGACCAAACGTGATCTTATCTCAGACGTCGTCTATTGCAGCCTGCAGTAATTATAGTAAGTATAACCCTCATTCTCCACTTTGATCACCTAGAAATTGCTTACAAAGAAGTTTCCACTGGAGGCGGGTGTAGTCAATAAAGCGGAGAGAATCCTTCCAATACTGAAGGGTAAGTGGCATTTACTAGACACAGATGATATCAGGACAAGGGGGGGATTTGTAAAATTGACCCCCACCAATCACAGGCACAGTATAGTCAGTCAGTCAGTCAATCATTTGTTGCTTTCTTACAAAAAAAAAAACTTTTAGCAAATGAGGCAGTGGAAAAATGGCCCAAGGGTCACTGAAAAGGTTTTAGGCAGAAACCCTTCTGCCCTGTGTGTGGGCCTGTGATCCTTGGGGGCCCTTACTTCTCTATGTACGCCACTGGTTGGGAGCTTTGTTCTACAGATAGTGCAGGTTCTACCTCTGAGAAGTAGCAGTTACAACTAGGCCCTGGTGCCTGTGGGGGCCCAAAGGCCCCTCTGCCACTTAATTAGACACTAGTATTATATATGGCACATGGTAGGTGGAGGCCCTGTTGCATAGAGGTCCAGAATCCTCCATTGATGCCTGTGCACAGTGACTGGTTACCATACGATATTGCCGGTTAAGCGTTCCCCTTTAAGAAATGTGTTGCTCTACAGGATTAATTGGCCGGTGGCTCCCTGGGGTGTTTTTCTTTCTTCTGATTCTACACTGGACTCATTGGAACATGAACTTTTGTCTGTGCCCATGTAAATATTAGACTTTCACAATTTATGACTTTTACAAGGAACAGGAAATGTCCAGTTTTTAATAGTGACTGTTTAATGTGGGGACTTTACTGAGCTCCAAAGTGGTAATGAAACAAGACAACCATGGATCCTGGGTTTTACAGGCCAATTATTTGAGTTTATGAACCAAGTTCTCGCCATTCATTTCCACAACTAATAAGTAACCGAAAAACCAAAGGATGGTGAATATGATGTGGGTGCCATGATGGGACGTACTTTAGGTAGGTGTCACATCCACATGATGCCAGAACCCAAGGTTTAGCAACAGAACATTGCCCATAGCATTACACGGCATGCCTTCTTCCCACAGTGCACCTGGTGTCATCTCTTCCCACATTCACCCAGGTATCCAAGTGATTCATCAGATCATGCCGCCTTCTTCCCTTACTCCATGGTGCCATTCTGATGCTCACAGGCAACTCTACACACTTTCCCCAGTGGTGGACAGGGGTCATGATGGTTAGTCATGGACACAGCCCCATACACAGCAATCTACTATCCCCTGACATCCTTCTATCATCACCAGCAATTACTTTTTTTCCAACAATTTGCTCTATAATAGTTCTTCTGTGGGATCTGACCAGATCGGCTATCCTTCACCCTCCCCCTCATCCATCATTGAGCCTTTGGCTCCCATAATATTGTTGTCCCTCCTTGGATCACATTTCATAGTTACTATAGTTACTTAGTTACTAACCCCTACATACCAGGAACACTCCAAAAAATCTGCCATTTTAGAGATGTCCTGTCCTAGTCATCACAATTTGGCCCATGTTATAGTTACTCAGATCCTTACTGTTGCCCATTTTTCCTGCTTCCAAAACTTCAACTTCAAGAACTGAGTTCTCTTTGCTTTTACAGATGCCCCATTGTTGTTCCGCAGTAAATTTTCCAATCGACACTTGGAGCGGCTCCGTCTATTAGAAATTTATTCCAAGGAACTTCTTCAAGCTGATTCCAAGATCTCCCAGTGTGAAGAGGTTGTCCAGTTTTTCTCTCCTAACAAGCAGGACCTTACTCCGTACTTCCCTGAAAACAGGTCTGTATAGCAGTGGGTCAGATCAAGGAGATCTTAGAGATCATGTATGAGCCTATATATCACCAACGCCACCAGTCATGGAGATATAAGCTCATCCTCGAATGCTCCTCCCTTTGCATAAGAAGTACCTGAAGCCATATCATGACAATCTCTTCTTTGCAGTATTGTGATAATGCCATCAGACAATGAGCAAAAGCAAAAAGAGGAAACTTCCGCACCCAGGTCACCACAGCCCCCCACCACACAGCCCATCATATCTGAAACCTACATCTGCATCGATGCCTTTGAGACCAAAGACACGAAGGACAGGTTATTCAAGGTCCAAAAGAATCAATGCATTGATGTCCTACTCAAAGATCCTACTGGTAGGTTCTACGCTTCACTAATAATAAGAAATGAGTCAAAACACAGGAAATCTAAAATTGAGGCATCCGTTGCTTTCTTCCAGGCTGGTGGCTGGTGGAGAATGAGGAGAAGTGCTTGGCCTGGTTTCCGGCTCCTTACCTAAGAAAGTCAGAGTCCGTAAATGTTAATGATCCAAAGAAGAAATCATTTAATAAAGGTTGGGCAAAGATACAATATAACTTTATGTCTACAACTGGGGCAGTGACATGATGTCACCAATTACCTGATGACCAGTGAGTTGGCATAGCATAAAGAAAGTTTCTGGGGAATTATAGAATTGATGCATCAAAATATAAATCCACTTAAGCCACCTTCTGTAAAATCATAGATGTGAGAAGAGGACAACGGTGTAGCTAGTAAATGGGGCAGTCAGGGGCCTGGACGCTGTTACCTAAGGTGATATAGAACTGCATAAGAGAATATCAACATACAGCACCCTTGTAATTAACCATACAGCAACCAGATACACAAAGCCACATAGCTTCAAGGTAAATAGTACTATACATGATCCTGCTCTTGAACAGTGAAAGTTATTGTCTACATGCCTGGTGGTCAAAAATAGTGGTTGTTTTGTGCATCCCTGGTGGTCTAGGACCATGTGGATATTAATGCAAGTATACCTAGAGGTCTAGAACAGTAAATGGGCTATTGTCTGCATCCTTGGTGGTCCAGGTCAATAAAGGAATTAATGTCTACCTCCCATGAGGTCTAGGGCATTGAAGAAGTTCCTGCCAGAAGCTCTGTTTTTCTAATGCTGTGAAGGGGTTTGTTTGGATTTCTGTCTGCATTCCTGGTGGTCTAATGCACTGAAGCAGTTAAGATCTGCATGTATTGTTGTCTAGGTCAGTGAAGCGGTTAGTGTCAGCATCCTTAGTGGTCTAGGGGTTATTGTTGGTATTCCTGGTGGTCTGAAACAGTGAAGTGGTTACCTGCATCCCTTGTGGTCTAGGGCAGTGAGGATGTTATTATCTGTATTCCTTGTGGTCTAGAGCAGCAAAGGGGTTATTGTCTGCATTCCTGATAGTATCTAATACACTGATTGAGGATACTATCTACATTCCTTGTGGTCTTGGGCAGTTAGGGATTTTTGCCTGTATCTATGGTGGTCTAGAGCAGTGAAGCAGCTACTGTCTGCATTTATGGTGGTCTAAATGCCTCATACAACTTATAACATTTCCTTCCTCCAGGAATGTATTACTATGCACACAAGGGCTACGAGGCTCAGCAAACAGATGAAATCTCTCTTACAGTTGGTGTTGTGGTAGAGGTGATAGAGATTTCCGAAACAGGATGGTGGCTTATCGGGTAAGATTTTTATTTTTTTTATCTTTCTGTCAATACTGACTCATTTAAAGGGGAGACTCTTTCCTGTGGACATGGAATGAGTTAATAACTCGGCACAACCCTTTTAAGTTCATAACAATCTTCTGTCGTCTTAATTTCTTCCTCTTCTAGTTATAATGGAAGATTTGGGTACGTCCCTTCCATGTTCCTCAAGCCATATAACAACCCACACCACAAACTGCAGGTCAACCAAAACTACACGTTGTCTGGCTCCACTCCAGATCTATCCAAGGTCTCAAGCAATCAAGATACCAGCCCTAGCACCCAACATAGGATTAATGAGGTCAGGGGCAATAAGGGCAAACTAGAGAGAATGAAATCAGTATCACTGAATGATCTCGACGATGTATCAGATACATCTGACGAGACGTTTGTCAAGTCAAGCAGACAAAGAAGTGTGTATGTAGGAGGAGAGATGCAAGACGCAGAGGAACTCACATCTTCTTCCATAACTGGAAAGCCAAGGTCAGTCCAGACGACAGTCTACCTCCATAACTGGAAGGATAATATGAAGAGGGGATGACCATGTGGAAGGAATAGAAAGGACGGATTCTGGATTTGAGGAACATCTGTCACCAAAGATATCAGTTTATTCAGACCATGCTGACCCCACACCCCCATCAGTACCACAAAGGCCTACGATGCTGGAGATCCAGTCTAGATGCACCACCATAACCAAGAAAGCAGCTCTACAATAAAGTATATGAACCTATGCAAATGATTACACCAAACCACAACTATGGGATTGGGGGCTCTTTTACATTTTTTGAATGGGACTTCCTACAAATACCATAACCATAAATGGTTTGAATATTCATGTAGTGACACTACAACACCCAGCATGCCCAGGCAACCTGAGGCTGTCAGGCCTTGCTGGGAGTTGTAGTGTCATAATAGCCGAAGAACCATTGGTTGTGCTCCTACATATTTGAATTCTGACTCTTACCACATAATCTGCCAGGTACTTCACCTTGCAAGGAAACTTCCCCATTCCATCAAATTTACTTAAAACCATATTGCTGCCCCCAAAATTCATGGATACAGATTTGGAGCAAATAATGCCAACACAAACTGAAAGCAAGACTAACTTAAAAAATTACACTTCTGATAAATTCCCCACATAGCACTCCAAATCAGCCACTGAGGTAAATGATGACATTTCTTTCTGCCTGTAACCACCACTAGGGGGAGCTCACTGTACAGAAATATCAGCTCAAATGAAAATTATGTCCCTTTGGGCAGTAAAGTTCACTTTACACAATTAAAGCACTGTATATGTCACCTGCCAATATTTTTACTGACCCAGTTTGATTCATGTACATTAAGTTTATTGCTTGTTTTGTATTTTGTTAAGAAATGTAGTTAAATAAATGCATTTTTGCTAAATTGATATCTCCACATGAATTTTGCATGAGATCTGTTGGAAGCAAATCACGAAGAACAACCCTTTTTGTCTTGACACAAGCCTTACATTTATTCTAGAAAGACTCTTTGGTAAAGATTTAGCAAAGGAAAACAGTCTTAGTTCTCCATAGCAACCAATCAGATTTCACCTTTCATTTTCCAAAGGACCTGTGAAAAATAAAAGGTGGAATCTGATTGGTTGCTATACTCTAAAAAGTAAAGCTGTCTTTGTGGCTCATAGCAACCAATCACAGCGCAGCTTTCATTTTTCCACAGCAGAATACAAAATGGAAGCTGTGCTGTGATTGGTTGCTATGGGAGCAAGGGCAGTTTTACTTTTTAGACAGTGTCATAAATCTGGATCAAAATGTGCACACCTGTTTTATTTTGTCCTACACTGGTGTGAGGTGTGCCACAATTATTACGAGGGGTGGGCCTCTTAAAAATAGTGGAGCACATCAGGCGGCCCACGTGCCAGAACAGTTTTCTGGCAGACATCTTGTTAAAAGAGTCAAACAGATTAGGTCCCGTTGATGACCTTTCTCCTCACTCCCTGCCCACATTTTTGGAAACGTGGCAAAGGGTGTTTTTTTGGGGGGGGGAGCTAAGAAGCTATACATTTTCTCAAACTGGGATTTAAAAAAAAAAAATTACTAGACTAGAAAACAGGTGGAGATGTCTAAAAAATCTCCTGCACTGTATACAGAGATTGAAAAAGGCAGAAATGGTAAAATAAAAATATCAGTATCTCTGGTTATTCTAGGGCAGTGAAGGGATTAATGTAATTATTCCTGATGGTCTGGGGCAGTGAAGAGAGCATCAAATTTCTCTGTAAGGTCTATGGCCACTCCACCCCTGGTTGTAGCTCCAGTTCTGACAGACAACACACATTGTTCTCTAATTAGAGATGATTACAGCTAACTCTTTAGCATTACATGTCGCAATTCCATTTTATTACACTGCAGTTGTATAAACTGTTATTATATGCTTAAACGTATTGTCCAGGATCTTTGAAAAAAAAAAAAAGGTAAAATGAAAATGAAAATATTTTAACACCTCGCCTTGTTGCTGGTGCACTCCTGTCCTTTCCAAATAGAGAAGGCTCTACATTGACAAAACAGTTACTTATGAAAACCCATTAATCCAGAATATCTGAGAATCTAACACTTGTAAAGTACATATTATAAGACCTTAAAAGGCCACAACATCTAATTTCAATTCTAATCTTCTCTATTAGTTGTGTAGTTGAATAAAATGTCATGCTTTTTTTAAAATTTCAAAAACCACGGTGTTTATTAACAGTAATAAATATGCATACCAATAAATCAATTCACACGCTAAATATCTATATGTAAAAGGTTGCAAACACAAATTGACGTCTGTGTGGGACATCCGCACGTGTATACATAGAGAGTTCTCCATGATAGATTTGGATTGCATAGTAGACAATTGGATCCATATCAAAATATATTCTGGTAAGTATGGAGTTAATAAATATATAAAAGTTGCGTCCTGAATGACAGGGAAGGACAAGAGACTTGTGGAGCCTATATAGAGCAAAAGCACTATGGTAATGTGATGTCAAGTGAGGTAAAGCACTGGAGCAAATCCAGTCATCAAAGTTATGCTGGTAGCGATAATATCTTAAAACAAGCATCTGTCTCAGGGTACTCGCCGCTCACAGCTGAAGTGAGGACAACGCTTGATTTGACTTTTTGAAGAAACAAAACATGGAAGGGGGCTAGAAAAAAAATTAACGTTAATGTTGATGACAGCAATTATATACCCACTTATCTGGGACTCCTATGAAAAGGATGCACCTTACCCTGATAGAAGTGCCCAGTGGTGCACCTAGCCTTTTTGCTGCCTGAGGCAAAAACTGAAACGGTGCCCCCAATGTCAATTTCTTAACCTAACCCACTCGCCACAATGAAAACACTCGTTGCCCATGGCCCTTCCGCTGCCCCCTCTTGCCCCTACCTGGTTCTGCCTGAAGCGATCGCCTCACCTGGCCTAGTTGGTGGTGCAGCCCTGGAAGTGCCCACCAGCTTAGAGACAAACCCAGGCCTGGTGGAAGCAACAAGCTTCACGAGAGCGCCACATTGTTAGACCCCCATTTCATATTGGGATGTACTGCCAACTTCTGTCTAAATACTTCATCATATTGAAAACATGCAAGGGCCACCAAGGACATTTCAGGGACAATGATTCTGTCTTCTGCCCTCCAATGGTGTAGCTTCAGTTCTACAAGAGCCATGTTGGGTTTTGGAACATAGCTTTACTTGGCTGACACTTCAGCCCAACTTTTAGTTTGGAATGTAATCTTTATCCTTCTGTAGTTCCAGTTCAATCAGACCCATGTTGGGTTTTGGAACAGTAAACATTCTGCACTCATCAGAGATAATGTCAGCTCTCTTCCTGGTATGGAGGTCTGTCCTCCATAGATTTGCGGTATACGTGTCCTTCCTTGGGTGCAATTCCTCCTTGACTTCTCCATCTTGTAGGATGAAAGAAGAGCATTCTCCTTTGAGGTCAGACTTTGGGGGTGGAATAGCTGCTGTTGTTCTCCTCATACCCAGCGGCATCAAGTCTGTCTTTTCCTGGTGATGATGATGCCGTGTTTATGCCCCTGTACTGGAGCTAAGAAGCAGCTTCTTTCCTGGCACTCTATCATCTGCACTGGCAAGGCTCCTTCTTCATATCCTTTCCCAGGGGTGCACCTAGCCTTTCTGCTGCCTGAGGCGAAAACTGAAACGGTACCCCCACCCCCCATGCCAATTTCTTAACCTACCCCTTCCCTCCAGCTCTACTGTTAAAGACATACTTGGAAAACATTACATACAGAGCTACAAAACATACAGGGTAATACAGCGCCATATACTGTGCCCACTGTGCTTCCCAATACTATACTGCAGAAACAGTTAACTCCCCTTCCGCTGCCCCCCTATTGCCCCTACTTGGTGCTGGCTGAGGCAATCTTCTCACCTCGCCTCATTGCTGGTGCACTCCTGTCCTTTCCAAATAGAGAAGGCTCTACATTGACAAAACAGTTACTTATGAAAACCCATTAATCCAGAATATCTGAGAATCTAACACTTGTAAAGTACATATTATAAGACCTTAAAGGGCCACAACATCTAATTTCAATTCTAATCTTTTCTATTAGTTGTGTAGTTGAATAAAATGTATTGCCCTCAATTATCAGTCTACCATGGAGAGAGCTATTAATCCGGCTAAGCTAGGCGTAGCGAAGCCGGAGAGGAATATGCCCAGTTGAAACTTTTCACCGTGCCCGCCATTTGTAAATCTGTAGGGCCAAAATTATGCATACTGTCAGCAACCAATCACAACGCTGCTTTCACTTTTTAAGAGCCAATGAAAGCTGTTATTGATTGCTTTAGGCAAGCAACACATTTTGGCAGTGAGGTTTTTCCGCCCCTCCTTCCAGGAGCCTGCACTGTTTTATTTTTCCATCAGCATAGCCATACGAGGGCTTCTTTTGTTCTGAGATGAGTTATATTGTTTATTGATCCATTTATTCTTTCATATAATGTACTGGAGAACTGTAAAAAAAAATATTGTTGGTCGGAATGGGAAAAAAAATTAAATTCTGCCATAGTATTTTTTGGGATTCACCTTTATAGCTTTCATTAAGCAGTAAAATGACATGATAACATTGTTCTGCAGGTCTCCCATATCTTTTTGATAGTTTTTTATTCCATTTTTGTGTAAGGCTGGTGACCAAAAACCCTCACTGCAATACCAATTCTGCAATTTTTTCATTTTTAAAAAAAACTTTAACATCTATGCTTTTTTTTTTATAATGCAGCGTTTCTTAAAGGTAAGGATTATGCATACCAATAAATAGTCAAATACAGATCATAAATAAATAAACAAACCATAAACCAAACTGTAATCAGTAATAATCAATGTAATAATAGAACATCAAAGATTTAAGGTGTAAACAAGTCCACCCAACTATACTGGGTGACCAAAACCCACTAATAAACACCGTGATAATTAAAGCAAACAGATGGAGGGCGGGCACAGATCCAGATTATATCTTCATATTTTCTGTCTTCTGCAGCTTGACCACAGAGAGCGCCGAGATATAAAAGCCTACTTCCCGCCACTGGATACCGAAAGCCAGTCCCGTAAAGGAATAGCGAAATTTGCCAGAGATGATAAATCAACCACTGCTATAAAGGCCCGATTACACTGCCCAATGTTCGGGAAGATTATCGCTAATGTGCACTCGTAGGAACGCTCGTTAGCGTCATTCTGCTAGTGTGAAGGTGCCGACGATTACCGAATGAATGAAGGAAACGCTCGTTCGTCAGGTGATAGAGTCTGTGGTGCGGACACCTCCATTATCACTTGGTGGCAGCAGATCATTCTATGTAAACAGCCATCGCTCATCCCCATACTGCGGCAAAACTGCGGTGCATTATGATACTGACACGCAGCCTGTGTTACCCTGCGTTTAATAGGCGTTTATACATATCAGACCCAGATGCCATTGTTAGGCCCATGCCTGCCATGGCATCCCATCAGCACCCAGCCTTCACACTGCAAGACTGAGTGGTGTTGGGGGCAGTGGATGACAAAGGATCCCCCTTTCTCTCTGGAAACACTTAGATGCCGTGTTCACAATTGATCGTGGCAACTAAGAAGTTAAACAGCTGGGATCTGAGGTTTCTCCATTCTCAGTCATTAAAGCAGAAGCCCAGCTGTCATTAGATTAGACTTAGACTAGGCCGCCATAGAAAGGCAATGCGTACCGTACCTATTAAATTTGAAGTTGGTAAATTCAGGACAAATAGGCCCCCTCCCAGGAACACCCCCAAGGAGCACAAATAGCTCATTTATGGGTGGCTTACATATACCTCTCCTATTTTCTGCCCTGGACGGTCCGAATTTTCAGAGACTGTCTCTGAAAATTTGGGACTGTTGGCAACTATGCAGGTGGCCTAAAAATGACAAGACGGGCTAAGGTGTTCTCATGTTCCTGCTCTGCCCAGGTTCACACACCTGGGTTTTTTTTTTTTACTGATGTTAGCTGGATGTAATAGTAGAACTTGCGTAATGTGGAAGAGATTACCTCAAGCCTCGGTTGTAATGTAATCATTTGTAACTTTCAGATTCATTTTGTGGAATGAGGATGCCATTGCCATCTACTGATCGTAATTATCATATGGGTGAAGTCGGTTCTTCAAGGTAAGCCTCATTTTCCTACAGTGAGCCTCTGTCGCTCCCTAGACCAGTTATTCCTGATTTTAACCCTTTAATACTTCATGAGACCGGGCCAATTTTAGCTATATTCTACTCATGCTGAAGGACATCACTTTTTGAATTTTAATGCTTTTAAGGTCATAGTTGTGTCTTCTGTTTGTGACAGAAGGGTCTTTTTTAAAACATTTTTACATATATTCGGTCTTATTGATCAAAACTGTATGTTGCCCATAGCAACCAATCAGAGCCTGGCTTTCATTTCTGAAACTGCTGTAGCAAAATGAAAGCTGCGCTGTGATTGGTTGCTAGGGACAACAAAGAAACTTCTCTGGACATAACTTTTAGATAGTTGTGTCTTTTGTTTGTGACAGGCGGGCCTATTTTAATCCTTTTTACACATGTTTGGCCTCATTGTCCATAGCAACCAATAGAAGCTTGGATTTCAGTTCTGAAACTGCTCTAGCAAAATGGAACCTGTGCTGTGATTGGTTGCTATGGGCAATAAAGACTATTACCTTATCTTTTAGACAGTTTTGATGAGTGAGGCCCATAGTATTTGTTTTTTAATAATTTTGGGAATTTTTAGGGGGCATCACAGAGAGCTGTTGTGAATGTTAAACTTATTTTTATGTTAGAGGAACCATAAATTGATTTTGACAACACTGAAGGTCCAGCTTCATTTTCTTACAGTGCACATGTCCTGATAGGGGCAGTGACGAAATTGGCACTAGCCCCTCATGGTGTCATTGAGGGCACAGTTTTCTGTGGTACGGTTTTTCTCCCCCCCCCCCTTTCTTTCTCTATATGTTTTATCTCCTCAGGTATTCAGGTAAGCCGGTGACCTGACAGGACAGCGCAGCTGATTGGCCCTTTGGGGGTTGCTGACCGGTTGCTGGGCAAAAGGATATTTTTATCTAAGATGGTGATTGGGCCAGTGTCATTTTGAGCGGGAATTTGGACTATTTATAGAGGCACTCACCCATTGGGAGCGCTGTCAGCGCTGGAAGATTGAAGAGAGAAGATTGTCCCCGCCCGCCCTCCCTTTATAAATGTTTTTGTCGCGGTCTTGTTAACTGGGGGGGTTAGTCGCTCAGCTTTGCTGGGTGGACTTAGGAGCTGTCATTTATGGACTTAAATTAATATTTATGGGAATTTAAGGAGTTAATGATTTATGGAGTTTTATAATATTTATGGTTACCCCTTTTTAATAAAGACCGCGGCCATTTTAATCCATATATGTATTATGTCATTATTTTAAGTAAGTGGTTATAGTTATGCTTAAGTTGCCGAGTATGACACCATGAAATTTTAACATGAATTGACTCGTGTGCCTATGTTGTTACGTGTCACCTGACGTTTCGGTCCTGTCTTTGTAGGGGCATTCGCTGGGGTCACTTGTGCAGCCGTACTGTGGGTAGGACTATGTCACAGATTAATTAAAATTCATCATTTATAGATCTCCACTGTGCAACGCAGTGCTGATTGGGGACATGGTGCTTAAACCATCTCTTTCACCCAACACCAACCACCAGTGTTGCCAACCAGAATTTTCTGGTCAACTTATCCTAAAATTGCAGACAGCCAAAAAAAATGTTTACGAACAAATTATAAAAACCATAATAAATGATAAAGATTAAAAGTAATACGTGTCTATAGCTCAATATACTGATAAGAACTCATTACCAGCATTTACTGTGAGCCTCACGGACGGGTTTTTTTTTTCACGTATGCAGTTTTACGCACTCTCACTTTTTAGTTTCAGAAATTTATCTAAGAATCTCAAAAGGATCTTCTTGTAGGTGGGAGACATCGTGCCCCAAGTTTCATATATAGTTGACATCGTAGTTGAATCATAGAATGATGTTGTGATTATTAATTTGGAGAGTTCATATTTCCTCAGTATTTCCCTGATAAATTCTATAAAGTATGACATTTCGGGAGCAGGAAGATGGTTTACGTTGCTGCATTCAGGAAGTTCGATTACTGTAAACAAACCTGTATGATTCATGTGCTAAATACAGGTATGTGACAGGAGCCTTACATATTGCCACATGTTACATGTCATACTCCAGCACCTTCTAGGTAGATGCAATATCAGATACTACCTCTGGACAAGGTGGTGCAGTTTCTAAAAAAAAGTTCAGACTTCTTAAAAAAAAAATCTATCACCCATTGAACATCTGTATTTGGCCCCAGGACATGATAACCCTCTGCCAGACAGACAGGACGATAAGAAAAACCTTGTCTGATCCATATATCTCCTTACAAAGTTCACTGCATGCTGTTTATACACTAAGTTCAAATAATGTCAGAATCCCTGGTGGTCTAGGATCGTGAAGGGTTTAATGTCCCTGGTCATGTAGGTCATTGAAGGGGTTAGTGTCCATGGTGGTCTAGGGCACTGAATGAATCAATGTTAGTACCTCTGGTGATGTAGGGCAGTGAATGGGCTATTGTCAGTGTTTCTGGTGGTCTAGGACAGTAAAGGGGTAAATTAGAGAATCTCTGGTGATCTGAATAGGGTTCAGTGTTCATGGGGATCTAGGGCCGTAAAGGGGTTGATATCCAAAGCCAAGATGGTCTATGGCAGTGAATTGATCAATATTAGTACCCCTGGTGGTCTAGGGCAGTGAATGGGCAAATATCAGTATTCAAGGTGGTCTGGGACAGTAAAGGGGCAAATTAAAGTATCCCTGGTAAGCAAGCAAGAGTTCTACAACAACGTTAAAAGAATAAGGATCCCATCTAACTCAAGAAAATGCTCTAGCATCGAGTCACCTAAGGAAGCCCACTTCTTATACCTGGTAAACCATAAATAAAGGTTTAATGTCCCTGGTCATCTAGATCATTGAAGGGGTTAGTGTCCATGGTGGTCTAGGGCAGTGAATGGATCAATGTTAGTACCTCTGGTGATGTAAGGCAGTGAATGGGCTATTGTTAGTATTCCTGGTGGTCTAGGACAGTAAAGAGGTAAATTACAGAATCTCTGGTGATCTGGGTAGTGAAGGCTTCAGTGTCCATGGGGATCTAGGGCAGTAAAGGGGTTGACATCAGAAGCCTAGGTGGTCTATGGCAGTGAATTGATCAATGTTAGTACCCCTGGTGGTCTAGGGCAGTGAATGGGCTAATATCAGTATTCCTGGTGGTCTGGGATAATAAAGGGGCAAATTAAAGTATCCCTGGTAAGCAAGTAGAATTTTACAACAATGTTCAAAGAAACGTTTAACATTCAGAAAGGGGCAACTGAATTTTCAGAATCACCAAAGAATGTGAAGTCAAAGCAGGAAGCCAAAGCAAAAAGTAGTTTCCCTCTACTGGACAGATGACAGAACCCCTTTGTCCTGAAGCGAGCTGTGCCAGAGGACAAGCTGGATCCATGTTTCAAAAATTAGCAATTAATTAAAAAATTAAAATATAACTTCTCCATAATTTATTGGATTATAGGTGATCGTACAAGGTATATAGGGACCTGCTGCTAAGCGCCCTACCATGAGTTGGAAGTCATTTGGTAGCCCCCAATCTAACACTCCCTTTAACATTCGGACAGTTACAAGCTCTCGCCCCATCATTACAGGATACATTTCTTTCTTATTATATCACTTGATATATTACATCGGTGACCTGTCTTTGCAGTCTTCTCCACTCTTGAAGAAATCACATGATGGTGAAGAACAGGAATTACCCAACTGCCTGAAGGTTGAGTCCTTTACTTCCTCCAAGGTGAGGAGTTTCTATTTTTAGTCAGTGACTTCTGATTGGTGGGGTTATTAATGCCGGGTATTGTTAGATTATTATAAAGAGCACCTGTCACTGTCTTCATCCACAAGTTTGTTTGCAAGATGCCTCAGGAGACTACAGTCGAGCGCCATCCGTTGGAAGCCAAAGCTGTTGGCGTTCTTCAGCATGGGAAACGCAAGGTAGCGTATCACTGTATTTTTGTTGATGCTACTAGTTATAGTAGTAGATCCAGGGAGTTATTCTGAATGGAGTATTTGAAGTCAAGAAGGTCTCTTTCCAGTTGAAGACCCATTGGACAACCACCTCAGAGGGTTTTTATTTTTGTCTTCTTCTTGATGGGCATAGCATACTTGTTCTCTATAGATTTGTGTACGTTTTTTAGTTTCATTAATGTAATTATGACCATTGCAGACTCGGAAATTCACAAAAGTTCCTACTTAAATAGGTTCTTCTCCTTGGACAACCCCTACTTGTTAGAAGGGTCAATTGACAATAAGCTGATCACAAATGCCCCCCCTGCAATCTGTGGGAGAACCTGGTAGTAAGTGTTCAATTATCCTGCAGTGCCCCCAGGGGGAAAAGGAAGCATTACACAATGTCCATTCACATCAATGGGTTGTCCATGTAATAGGGGACAGGTTCTCCAGAGCGAGTGACGTTCATTATAACTGTTCTCCACTCTGGCCAAGAGATGAATCCTGACAAAGGGTCCCCATCTATTATAAAAAGAGAGAGTCCATTTATGTCGTTGCCATGGAGAAAGGGGGCCTAGTCCTGGTAGGTGAGCAGAGACCTCCCCTGTCCACAGAGTGTACAAAAACAAGGTTAGAAAATCAACCCAAGGATCATGAAAAGCAGAATAAGCGCAGTCGAGCACTAGTTTCTCCTTGTGTAGGTGGTGGCTACATTTTAATGTTTAATATTTTTAGAATTTTTTTATACTATAGACGAAATGCAGTCCCCATTTTTGTTTTTGCTGGAGGGGTTCAAGTGGTAATGATACTTTGGATCACAGAGATGAGTAACTATATGAACTAATGTCAACTGGCAACTCTAGGGGTCCTTGTAACAGTCAGAGATGTAACTTTAGTCTATTGTGGCCCCCTATGCAAAATTTGTAAAGGGCCCCACCTACCATGTGCCATCTGTGATAATAGTGTACTAATTTTTATTTTTTTTATTCTATTTTGCCAGATTAATATATTTTCAATTATGTGGTCCGACCACAATGAGATAGTCATCTACCGGACGTTTGAAGAGTTCAAAAAGATGCACGTAAGTAACGATGAAAAATTATTTTTGAGACCTTTTGTTTCGACAATCGCATGGTCTACACGTGAGGCTTATGTTCTGCTTTGCAATTACCCCATGACCATTATTTACACAGGGACTGATGACACGTTTGCGCAATGAATGTTCTTGTATTTAGGTGAGGCCAGGACTAGGGCAGAGGTCAAGTGATTGCGCCACACTTGTCACATAGTCCTATTATATGAGGTCACGTGATAGCACCACACTTGTCACAGTCATATCATGGGACCTGTCCACCATTTTAGTTATACAATGTATGATGTTATTTTCATATATAGTTGTAGGTCCAGAGGGGGAGATTTATCGAAACTGGTGCAAAAAAAAAAAAAAAACCCATTGACTTAGTTCCTATAGCAACCAATCAGATTCAACCTTCCATTTTTCACTCCTTTGGAAAATGAAAGAATCAATCTGATTGGTTGCTATGGGCAACTGAGACAGTTTTCCTTTGCCCCAGTTTTGATAAATCTCCCCCACAGTATTTTGCTGGTGGAATTTAGCCCAGATCTTTATTTAACCTCTTGCCAATTCACAAACTTAGTGTTCTTATGACATAATTGATAAATAGCCAATCTCTCTGTTATAAATAAATGGCCATCTCTCTGTTGTTAGAAAAAAACATAATGGCGGTTGCCAATATGTCCCCCTTGGCTTAGCTCAAAAATATTAAACTTGTCATCATGGGAGAGAACCTCTAAAAATGTCTCCACTTCTTTTAGGACACAACTACCAGTCCCATCTTATATTTATCAGACCTTGCTGCCCGTAGCAACCAACCAGAGCTCAGCTTTCATTTTTCCCAGTGCAGGTCATACAATGAAAGCTGGATTCTGATTGGTTTCTATAGGCAACACTGCTGAAGTCAACAGGGCAAGGAAACAAGGGAGCACTTGCGCATAGCAACCAATCAGCTATCAGCTTTTATTTTTCACAGGCCTGTTGAAGAATGAAAGCAGCGACCTGATTGGTTGTCATGGACAGCTGCTCCCCTTCTCCCTTGCATTAATTTTGGTAATCTTCCTATAGAACGGATTCGAAGATTTTTAATTTAATGTATTTACAAAGCAAAATATGCAGAATTTGTGGAAAAAATGAAGTGCATAGCAGGCGCCAAATTTTTTAGACTCTTTTACAGAAGCGCCTGAAAGGGGCTGAGTGGAGTCATAAAATCTGGCAAAATGGCGGTGTCAGAAAATTTGTGACTTGAGTCAAATCTCTCGAGCCATATGCACCATGTTGATAAAAGTGGTTTATAATGATAAAATAATGTTTTATTCTATTTTTTGTTTATAGCGAGAATTAAGAAAAAAAATTCCCGTTGGAATCCGGGTTAATCCGAAAATCAGAGAATATGATCCCCAAACTAAGAGGTAATGGCCACTCCATCATACCAGAGATCCATAGAAAAATACTTGTGCCAAGGGAGGGCGCCATAGTTACATAAAATGAGGGGCCAACATACAGCCATTTTTTACAGAAGGGCCCGGTGGTCAGTTCCTCACTGCTATGTTTGATTGCCATGCAGATCGTCTGGTAAGGCGTATACCACACAGGGTCTCGCCATCCAAGATTGGGCCCCTTTCTCCCAGGGTCCCATAGCAACCACTTGGACAGTTTCATTGAAACCAATGACGACCTTTCACCTCGCCCTCAATTAATTACGTTTGCTTCATTTTGTGGGTTTGTCACATGGGCAAATAATTACCTCTAGTAAATATTAGGCGCAGTCACGTTTCCTCCTGAGATGACCGACCGGTTCCCCATAGCTATATCCAGGGAGATTCCCTTTTCCAGCCACTCCCATGACTCACATCTTAAATTTATTCCTCCTCCCTATAGATGTGCCGATCTTCAGGAAGAACAGGAGGAGCAGCCGCTTTATAGAGAGGCTCAGGTTACTCGAAAAATTTTCCCAGGAGCTTCTGAAAACCGACAACAAAATCTCGCAATGCAACGTAGTGATGATGTTTTTCACACCCACCAACAGTGACCTCAATGCCACCTTCCCCGAAAACAGGTCTGTCTGCTGCCGTTACAAAGCCGATACTCTAATGACATCATCATGTCTTCTAAGATGTGTTAGAGCACAGTGTTCCTCAACTCCAGTCCTCAGGGCCCACCTGCCGGTCATGTTTTCAGGATTTCCTTAGTATTGAGCAGGTGATATAATTAGTGTCAGTACATCAGGACTTACCACAGGTATTCATTCTGTGGGATTTTCTCAAATCAAGACCGGCAGGTGAGCCCTGAGGACTGGAGTTGAGGAACACTGTGTTAGAGACAATCATGGAGACCTCATATGGACACAAAACACCATCCTCATGGTTGAGGGTCCCCTGTTCAGGAACCTCATCTAGTAAAGGGGTTTTCTGATACTTACATATTGATGGCCTATCCCCAGGATAGGCCATCAATATCAGATCGGTTGTTGGGGTCCGACGCTCCTCATCCCCTACAATCAGTTTTGAGCAGCTGCTGATGGAGGAAACTAACAATGGACATAGCTAGAAGCAGAAGGCCGTGTCTACTGTGTAATGGCCATGCCAGGGTACTGCAGCTCAGTCCTCACTCAAGTGCAGAAACTACACCCAATGCATGGAGCCTTCCATCCACCGTATACTTTTCTGCATCCCCTGGCTGCACAAAACTTCTTCAGTAAGGTTGCCGCACATTGGCCTCCAATGATCTGATATTGATGTCCTATCATCAATATATAAGTACCTGAAAACCCTTTTAACTAGAGTGCAGTAGCTACAAGGAGCGTCTAATACCATGGAGGTCTCGGCATGTCCATTCGTTATATAGGATGCACACTGATCTCACTGAGCACCATGCAATACTCGATTTCACCTGCGGAGGTGCTGCAGAGAAACTGAACACTTGCTGCTGGGTTCCCCTGCAGATTATAATTGATTGCTCTGGATCTAAACATATAATTGTGGTACCTTTCTTACAAAAATGGATAGCCCAAATCAGAAAATCCCTTTAAAGAGGTTTTCCACCAATTTTAAGACCTCTCAGAATAGATAGTGTGGTTGGTGATCATACTTACCTGATCGCCCCCCCGGCCTCTTCTGTTTCTCTCTGGATGTAAACTTCCTGCTTGTTGCAACTGCGGCCAAGTGCTGGCTGCAGCAGTGACCCCCTGTCATGACACAAAGGGGAGCAGGTCACCAATGCCACAAGCGATTGGCTGTAGCGGTCTCAAACAGGAAGTTTACAAGAGGCCAGGACACAGCGCTGGGGATCAGGTAAGTACAATCACTTGCCACTCTGACAAGCCTGAAAATTAAGAAAGAATATAAAAAGACAAGATATAAAATACTAAGTAAATGAAATTTAACATGTCTATCTGGTTGCAGCATAGTGATAATGCCATCCGAAGTAAGAGAACTGCAGAAAAGAGAACAGCCAAAACAACTACCGCAACCACCCGTCTGTGAACCCATTGTATCCCAAATGTACTTTTGTCTTGAAGACTACGAGACCAAAGACACTAAGAACCGGCCCTTCAAAGTCAAGCGCAATGAACAGCTGGGGGTGCTGATCAAGGAGGGTTCAGGTGAGATATTACCTGCCAGCACACGCGAGGTCATAAAAAAGACACCCAGGTGTTTTATGCCGGCCCTGCGCCACCGGAGGATGCACTAAATTGTCTGTCTACGGAAGATATATTAACTCTTATTACTTTATATGCTAGGATGGTGGCTGGTGGAGAACGAGGAGAAAAGAGTGGCCTGGTTTCCAGCTCCTTTCCTAAAGACAGTAGAGGAGAAACAAGACACGGATTCGGATACAGAATCAGATGACGAAGGTAAGCTATGCTCCCTCCGTTTTGCATTGTATACAGATGTATCCTACTTTAATACTGGCATCTAACAGCAGGAATATTGTAAACCTCATTTATGGAAACTTTTTTTCTGAGAATTGTTTCTACCACTAGGTGGCACATTAGAATTTTATACTACAATAGTTATGGTACCCCACTAGTAACAGTGACTCCTCCAATGTTGACCCTTGTGGTACCTAACTAGTAACAGTAACCCCTCCAATACTGACCCTTGTGGTACCCCATTAGTAACAGTGACTCATCCTAAACTGATCCTTGTGGTACCACGAGTAATAGTGACTCCTCCAATACTGACCCTTGTGGTACCAAACTAGTAAAAGTAACTCCTCCAATACTGACGCCTGTGGTACCCCATTAGTAACAGTGACTCATCCTAAACTGATCCTTGTGGTACCACACGAGTAACAGTGACTCCTCCAATACTGACCCTTGTGGTGCCCCTCTAGTAACAGTGACCCCCTCCAATACTGATGCTTGTGGTACTCCACTAATAACCCAGAATAATCTGAATATATATAATTTATAACTACCCTCCTTTTTCTACCCCAAGCCAGTGAAATGATAACGGATATTATCTCATGATAACCATTCATCCCTGATACCATACAAATACAATGTGTACTTTCTTTATCCAGGAGTCCGTTACTATGCAACAACATCTTATGAAGCCATGAGCCGTGATGAGTTGTCCATCTCTAGAGGAGTCCTAGTAGAAGTCACAGAGAAGTCAAACAATGGATGGTGGCTGATCAGGTAAGACATAAAATTTGGTATTAAAGGGGTTATCCCATGAATAATGTAAAAAATGAAAAAGACACTATATAGTACATGGCAATACCTTTCTAACAAAGCTAGAACCAGCCCTGTACCTCACATGGATCCAGATATCTCCCCATTCATTGCTCTGCTAGATTTATATCAGACTGACAGCTTAAGGGAGTGTCTTTTCCACCGCAGCTCAGGGGGCGTGTCTCAGCTCCTCCTATCACAGCTCAAGATGAAACTGAGCATGTGCGGCCTTCTCAGGGAGCAGGTCAAAGAAATAAAAAATTAAGTGGCACTATACAGATATATTTTACTGAATGACTCAGTAGCTATCCAGAATTTTTAATTACATGCAATTACAAAAGTATTCAGATCCAGGTGCTGGTTTTGAAAACTGTAGAATATTTTTCGTGGAACAACCCCTTTAATAAATTCAGTGCAGATACTGTGTTCCTATAATATAGGATTAGTTGAGTGATTTAGGAATTACTTATGCTTCATTCACACGTCAGTGTTTTGGTTTGTCAGTGATTGTGAGCCAAAACCAGGTGTGGCTCTAAACACAGAACAAGTGCAGATCTTTCCCTTATTCCTGTAGAGGCTCCACTCCTGGTTTCGGCTCACAATCACTGACCAAAACAGTGACGTGCAAATGAGGCTTTAGAGAGTTGTCTACCTCTGGAGGACCTGGAACATTCCTGCATTACACATATAATGCCTTGTTTCCCTTTTAACGTTCCTATACTCGTCTTTATCAACAGGTATAATGGAAAATCTGGGTACGTTCCAGCAATGTACTTGAAACCATACCGAAACTGTCACCAGCTTGAAGCCATGATGAAGCAAGGAAACTTCTCCTCTATGGGAAACCTCTTCAAAGCCACCAGCACCTTGGAGCTGAGCAGACCAGAAGAATCTTGGAGGAAGAACAATCAATCAGCCCTTAATGATGCCGAAAAAGCTTCTTTAGACAAGCTGGACCGAAGAAAATCCAGGTCAATTAGTGGTTTTCCCTTGAATACACAATATGGCTTCCAACACCCACCTACTGTATTACTTCCAAGGCAAAAAGCCGGGGCGGTGATTCCAAGCTCTGGAGCAGAGATGAAACCTAAGGTTTATAAGGCAGAAGTCATCAGAGATCCACCTCTTGCCTCCGACCACCCTGTAGCCATAAAAGAGCCGCCCATACCACGTCCGAGGAAGATAAGTATAGAAACTCTAGCCATGGAAAGCACCCCAAAATCTCCTCTTGTCTCTGATATATCCCACGGGTTCCTCAGCGACCCAGACATCATGAAATTCTTAGCAAATGTACATCTGCAACAAGGACAGCCATCAAGAAAAAGCAGGGTGCTGTCATGTACGGCTAAACCCGTTTGTCTGGATACATCCAATTTATCTATTGTTTTTATAAATTATTTATTCAGTATATTATTCTTGTCATTGGATGAACCATATTCATAAGAACTTGTTGAGCAAAATCCATGTGTACAAGTACTAATGGAAAGAGGGGCCAAAAATAAAATAAAATGTTACTTAGAAACTTTATTATAAACATTGAGGATTTTGGGGGCTCGTCCGGGATGAGAAAAGGGAATCTTTTTTCCCCAGAAACAGTGCCACCCATAGGCTCTGCCTCTTATTACAGTGATTGCCTGAGCAGGCATTTCCTATGTGTTGCATGGACCAGGACAAGCCCCTTAAAACTACTTGAGTGTTCCTAGCCTGATCCAAAAGTTGGTCCTGGCTGTGATGTTTATTCTATTAGACATTGATTTAGATACTTGATGTGTAAGCTCAGACGGAGCATAATCATAACATATGTATATCTCAGCCATTTCCTGATAATCTTTTGTCTGATGGTCAGTATACGACAATGTTACATTGTATCAATGGAAATAAATACAAATTTACATAAGAGTGGAGGATATTTCCAATATGTATTATGAAAGGGGGAGGGGTGACAAGCGTCCCTTCATGTGATTTAATAGAGGCCTGTATGAATGATAGCAAACCTGATAGCTGAAGCTTCGCAGATTAAGTTTGCAAAAGAAAGAGGATCTGTTCCAGCCCAGTTTTTCTGATCCCCTTATGTAAATTTTTTTTCCCACAAGCCCACATAACCATTGGCAATTATCCAACTACAAATCAGTCCCCAAACAAAAGTAGACAATGGGTGTGCACCAAAATGTCGCAGACGCAGCTCCCCCACTTACTGGAAACAAAAAATGGAAACGACTCCATGTGCATTCCGTGTCCGTAAGTCCTCATGGCCGTTCCACAAAAAAAAAATAATAGAACATGTCCTACTATTGTCCGCATCACAGACAAGGATAGAACTGTTCTATTGATTGTGGGCCAGCCCTTCTGTTCTGTAAAATATGGAATGAACGCGGCTGGTATCCATTTTCTGCGGACACCTAGAACGGCTACGGCTGTGTGGACGAGCCCTTACATAAGGCATCATAAAAAAAAAAAGAGGGGGGCATATCTCGAGAATGGAGAGTCGGGGCAATAAAGTAATATTGCTGCATTCACAGCAGCTGTGTGAGTTAACGGAGGTGCATGGTTCAACTAGTGACCTGTCCTCTTTAGGCCTCTTTCACACGGGCGTCGCGGATTCAGTCCGGAAAATCGGCACGCATTCGCACCAATTCGCACGCAATCGCAGTCAGTTTTTTCCGCGCGGGTGCGATGCGTATGGATGCATTTCGCACGAACGTGATAAAAAACTGAATGTTTACAAACAACATTTCTAAGCAACCATGCGGATGCAATGCGATTTTCACACAGCCCCATTCACTTCAATGGGGCCAGGGCTGCGTGCAAAACGCAGAATATAGAACATGCTGCGATTTGCACGCAACGGCGAACTCAGGCGTGAAAAAAAATCCCCCATGTGAAAAGCCCCATTGAAATGAATGGGTCAGGATTCAGTGCGGGTGCAATGCGTTCGCATCACGCATTGCACCCGCGCAGAAACATCGCCCGTGTGAAAGGGGCCTTAAGGCTTCAGAAACCTTTCCCATTACATGTGCTTTACTGGTTTCCAGTAATATACTGGTGGTCTGTATTCCGAACGGAGTCGATGAAATACCCAGTGATTGTGCGACAGAGATAAAACCAGTAAAGTCTGTATTATATACTCTGTATACACTAAAAAATGCATCCACTGTGTGTCCCATGGTTAAAGGGCTTTTCAGGGAGGCTTAAAACATAAAAAAAACACGACACCACTGCTTTCTACCTATGGTTCCTATCTCGACATGGTCGTGCTATTTTAATTTTTTTAATATTTTTACACCACACTGACCCCTATTTTTGTTTCTCTGGAAAAACCCTTTAAAGGAGTTCTTCGAGATTTACATATTGACGACCTATCTACAGGAAAGGTGATCAACACAAGATTGGTGGGGGCCCGATTCCCAGCATCCCCCACCAATCAGCTGCTGGAAGTGGCCGCAGCACTCCCGTGAGTGTGGCGGCCTCCACGCAGCTTATCAGTCACAGCGCCATACATTGTATAGTGGCTGTGCTCGGTACTTGCAGCTCAGTGAATGGAGATTGTGACTGATGAATGTGACATCACATGGTTTAGGAAGAGGCCTAAGTGCTCAATGGAGCACCACTGCCTCTACATACAGCAAGGGTATGTAGAGGATAGGTGATCAACATGTAAATCCCGGAGAACCCCTTTAATGGCTGTAAGAGGCAGAGGGCGACTCCTACAAAGGATCCAAGAATGAAACCAATAAAACTGGATCATCAAGAGTCCTGGTGATAACTGGTCCAGAAACCATCCGAGGCTGAGGACATGAATCTTCTGGGTCCTGGGGCATTCGGTTAACCCCATACAAACCACCCATGAATGACTGTAGTCTCTAGTGACTGGCTGATCATGGCTTCAAACCTTGCCATTCTCTCCAACCGACAGGGTAAGACTAGGAATGGGGACGGGCACACTGTCCTTCTCCATAGGCAGGTCAGTCAGTCTCATGTGCTGCCACATGAAGTCCACAAACATGGCCGCCTGCAGTAACTTCCCCATCCTCTGCATGTGACGCTCTGGAGGAATGGAAAAAAAACAGGACGTCATGAGAACACGCAAGAGGCATTCCCTGCATGTATGTGCGTGTATGTGCTCACCTGTGTAGGGTATGAGCGTCTCAACGTTGCCCCTGACGCCGCTGTACTGAAGCAAGCTCTCCGGCGTCTCATGCATCAGCAGGGTGTTCAGCACACACTGGGCTTCGTGACAATTGCGCGAGTTGGTGTTCCAGACGCTGCAGTATCTCAGGATGGACTCTGATGGTGGCAACGGGGGCGGACATGATCATACAGAATAACGGATCCTGTACTGCTCTAATGTGTAACTTATCAAAGGAGTCGTCCAGAATCAAACAGCGCCACCCCTGTTCACAGGTCGTGTGCAGTATTGCAGCAGAGCCCCATTTACTTCAATAGAGCTATGCTGTAATTACAGACACAATCAATGGACAGATGTGGCGCTGTTTCAGGAAGAAATCAGTTATATGATGGACAGGCTATTTAAGACCTAAGTATTAAACGCCCATCTTAATAAATTCCTCCCCCCAATATGTCTATGGGACTCATTAGAAACCACCCAGTCAGTACCTGATTGAATTGGGGGTCTGATTAATTTGCATTTTTTTAATCCCACCCTTCCCAAGATGAGTGGAATCAGCCTAAAAGCTGGACGTTCCTCCATCTTCATTGATGTTAAAGGGTCTGCCCAGTTGACAAAATCCATTCTCATCCAACCAATTAGGGAATTCGGGGGTCCTCTGTCAGGATCCTCATCTCTAGGCCAGATTACATAAAGCGTCTTGCTCCGGAGGACCTGTCCTGTATTACACAATCGATTTGGTGTAATACTTTATTTCCCCTCTGGAGGCGCTGCAGGGAAATGGAACACCTGCTGCCAAGATTTCCCCATAGATCACAGCTGATCCCTGGAGGTGCCAAAAGGGGGACACCTTGTCCTTACTTACTGATCCTTCTAACTAAGTAGGGACTGTCCAAAGCGGAGAACCCCTTTAATAAAGATGCTCAGCTGAACATGAAAGACGCGCATGGCTAAATCAGAGATCAACGGCAACTGCAGAGGAGTGCAGTATTAATATGGCGTCCGTTCAAATGAATAGTCACCCATATAAATACATGGCCACACACAGGGAACCCACCTCCATGCCTAAAACCAGAAGCAGAGAGGGGGCGCTCCTGGCATCACACAGGTCCCTCAGCCATGATATACCCCACACAGGCACTTTAACCCCCCCCTCCGCCCGCAACTTACCTTTTTGGTCTTGCCGTAATCTCAGAATATTTTTTTCTAGGTCGTCTTTCCCTTGGGGTTCATTCAGGATGGCTGCAGGCAGAAGATAAAATGAGGTCAACACATTTCCTAATATTACTACAAGATCTTAGGGAGCAACCGATCCTGCAGTTTCTTAAAGGGCCAGTAAACCTCAAGTCACCAGCATATTAACAGAAGTGGTGTAGATCAACCTCATCTACGCACGTCAATGTACGAAGATAAAAGTATAAAAAAAGAATAAAAGGTTAATGACGCAAATGCACAACCAATAAAATGACAGGGGGTTGTCAAAGATTATAAAAACATGGCTGCTTTCTCCAGCCACAGCGCCACAACTGTCCATAGAAATGAATGGAGGGTGGTCACGCATGCGCAGCCTGCTCTTCAGAAATTTGGGAGCCCCATTTTAGAGGCGGGACCTGCACCTATTTGACATTGGTGGCCTATCCTAGCCAGGTGAGACAACCACTTCAATAGGCTTTTTAGGACCATATAATGATGACCTATCCCCGGGACAGGTCATCAATATGTGATTAGTGAGGTCTGAACCCAGGGCATCCCCTATGATCAGCAGAACAAAAGGGGCCGCTTGAATGGGACTGGGCTGCAGTACTGGACACAGCCGCTTTGCCTGGATGAACAGTGACGGGCTGCGGCCGTCTTTAAATAAAGGTCCAGCTGGGTGTCAACCAGTTGGGGGGGGGGGTGTTTCCTGCACAGTCTGACCACTATCCAATCAGTGCTGCCAGAGTCAAGACTGCGGCAGGGACACCCCCCTTCCCCAACTGAATGGGACTGGGCTGCAGTACTGGACACAGCCGCTTTGCCTGGATGAACAGTGACGGGCAGCGGCCTCTTTAATAAAGGTCCAGCTGGGTGTCACCTAGTTTGGGGGGGGGTGTTCCCTGCACATTCTGACACTATCCAATCAGTTGCTGCCTAGAGGTTCAGACTGCGCAGGGACACCCCACCTTCCCCAAACTGAATGGGACTGGGCTGCGGTACTGGAACACAGCCGCATATACTGAGCACCACTCAAGCCTGGATGAACAGTGACGGGCTGCGGCCTCTTTAATAAAGGTCCAGCTGGGTGTCACCAGTGCTGCCAGAGTCAGACTGCGCAGGACAGCCCCCCAGCTGGTAACACCCAGATAGACCTTAAATACAGTCCTCCTTAATCCAGGATAGTCCTATGCCAAGATAAAGGGGCTCGACAGGCCGGTCCTGTTTAAGATGTATAACTTCGCTACCAACCTTTTATGACTCGGAGAACAGTATGAGGCTGGTCTAAGGAGATTGCGAGACCCAGAGCCTTGAGGAACCTCTTCTCGTGTAGAAGATTGGACAGTTCTTGCTGTCTTAAGAGCGAAAGATACAAAACGTATATTAGGGTCTGGGCCGAAGCCATGAGCAGCTCCTGTGCATAGAGGCCTGGGACTTTATGATACTCACTGCAGAATCTCATTCTCCTGCTTTGCCTGCTCCTCTGCCAACTCCACCTCGGTGACATCCTGCAGAGAAAGCAAATGTGGGTGACCACCCGAGATCTCAAAATACAGAGCCAGCCGTGGACAATAACTCAGCACCCAGTGCTCGAACCAATAACCTGGGCAAGCAAGTAATGTACGCCTGTCATAGGACAAATACTGTCCTGGAAATGGGACTTTATAAGGGGCGGAGTTTGAAACAATTTGCATAAAAATTTGCATTTGGGGGTGGTTTCCAGTAAAGCAGGACAGGGCTTAAAATGTCATGTGATTTAATGTTTTAAGTATGGAGGACTTCAGCTCCTCTACCCACCTTCCATAGAACAATGCTGGAGTCTGCCGATCCAGTGATCATGGTGCTGTCCAGTTTGTTGCCGTGAAGCCCCCAGACTTTATCCTCGTGGCCGTCCAGCGTCTTGATGCATTCGTTGGTTTTAATAGTCCAGAGCTTCAGAAGGCCATCGGAGCCGCTGCACGGGACGAGAATGGCGAGAGGTTAAGAGGAAAATACAGACAGCCCAGAGCGTGGGGGGGGGGGAGAGGAGGGCAAGCGGTTACCTGGTCAGCAGCTGGGTGCCCCGACTCACAAATATAACCTTCAGTACAGAGGCGTCGTGACCCTCAAATGTCTGCAAGACAGGAAACAAAAGATGAGCATAGAGAGCATAACAGGACAGTATTAGGGGCATGCTGGGGGTTGTAGTGCTCTATTAGGGCTGAGCGATTAGTCTAATTAATTAGATTAACTTGTCCTTTTACACATTGACATTGATTTTGTTAAATATTGTCACATCGATTTGTCTTTGCCATCCCTGCACTTTGAGCCCCCCTTGATTCCTTGCCTCTCCAACCTTGCATCTGCTTCCCTCCACTTACAGACATTGGTTAAAAGCTGTGAAGTTACGTGCAATTATTGTAGTAACATATGTTGAAAAGTTATTTCTATAAAGAAAATCATTTAATAATTTATTTTTCAGGTTTAAAAATAAGAAAATCAAGATTCAAATCAAAAATCGCACATAGGGTAAGGAAAATAAAAAAAGAGATTTTATTTTTTCACTAAATTGCCCAGCCCTATTCTCTATGTATAGAGGATAATAGAACTGTATGATGGTCATGCTGGAAGTTGTAGTGTTCTATGTAGAAAGCATAATGGAATTGTGTGATAGAACTCTACAATTTCCAACATGACTATGTATAAGCATAACGGAATTCATGGTCATTTTGGAAGTTGTAGTGTTCTATGTATAAAGCATAACGAAATTAATTGATAGTCATGTTGGAAGTTGTAGTGTTCTATGTATAAAGCATAACGGAGTTAATTGATGGTCATGTTGGAAGTTGTAGAGTTCTATGTATAAAGCATAATGGAATTGATGGTCATGTTGGAAGTTGTAGAGTTCTATGTATAAAGCATAACCGAATGAATTGATGGTCATGTTGGAAGTTGTAGTGTTCTATGTATAAAGCATAACCGAATGAATTGATGGTCATGTTGGAAGTTGTAGTGTTCTATGTATAAAGCATAACAGAGTTAATTGATGGTCATGTTGAAAGTTGTATGTCTATGTATAAAACATAACGGAATTGTGTGATGGTCATGTTGGAAGTGTAGAGTTCTATGTATAAAGCATAACGGAGTTAATGATGGTCATGTTGGAAGTTGTAGTGTTCTATGTATAAAGCATAACGAGTTAATTGATGGTCATGTTGGAAGTTGTAGTGTTCTATGTATAAAGCATAACGGAGTTAATTGATGGTCATGTTGGAAGTTGTAGTGTTCTATGTATAAAGCATAACGGAATTGTGTGATGGTCATGTTGGAAGTTGTAGTGTTCTATGTATAAAGCATAACGGAATGAATTGATGGTCATGTTGGAAGTTGTAGTGTTCTATGTATAAAGCATAACGGAATGAATTGATGGTCATGTTGGAAAGTTGTAGTGTTCTATGTAAAAAACATAATGGAATTGTATGATGGTCATGCTCAGGGTTTTAGTGTTCTACATATAGAGGATAACATAACTGTGTTATGGTCATGTTGGGGGTTGTAGTGTTCTATGTATAGAGGATGATAGAACTGTATTGTGGTCCTGTCCAGTGATCAGGTCATGAGGTTTGTAGTGCTCTATGTATAAAGGATAATAGAATTGTATTATGGTCATGTTGGGGGTTGTAGTCTATGATAGAATTAAATTATGGCCATGTTGGGGGTTGTACTGTTCTAAGCATAGAGTATAACAGAATTGTATTACGGTCATGCCCAGTGGTCAGGTTGTGTTGGAGGTTGTAGTGCTTTGCATATACAATATAAAATAACTGTATTATGGTCACGTCAGGTGGTCGGTTATGTTGGGAGTTGTTGTGTTCAATATACAGAAGACAAGAAGAATGTCCTGAGATGTTTAATTACCTTCAAGCAATTGAACTCCTGAAGACCCCACAGCTTGAGGGTTCCATCTGCAGATGAAGTGGCCACGACTTGGTCCACGGGGGAGAACTGCACACACCAGACTCCCCGCTTGTGTCCCCGTAAGACGCCCAAGAGCGAGAGGTCAGCCGAGGACCAGAGCTTGGCCGTTTTGTCCTGAGACCCCGAGACGATCAGCTTGTCGTTGGGAGATACCGCAACGCTGTTAATATCCTGTGCACCGAGACGGAGGGGAATCTATTACATCTCAGGGTCACGATACTGAAAACAGTAACATTCCTTTAACCTGGACGCTCAGAATCCGGCAAGTCTGACGTTACCGGACAGATCCGCAATATCTTGTGAACGTCATGAGCGGTATTATCAGACTTTCCGGATTACAATCGCTGGATTGAAAGAAATTTTTGCCGGACCTGTACAGAACTCCAAATCCTGTGAACCGCGGCCACCTCTCACCTTATCGTGCCCTTTCTCCGTCACGCTTGCGTACAAGCTTTCTAGTCCGGGTGTCTGGTCTTTCGATGGTTTGTAGATGGACTCTGGAAGCCTCCAGACCTTTAATGTGCAATCTTGGCTGCCGCTCACAACAAAGGATCCCTTCAATCTGAAAATAACGGACAAAAGCTGAAGACGACTCCTGTACGGCCATCCCATAATCCTGTCCGCTGCTGGAGTACCGCCCAAACTGACCTCTCCCCTCTCCTGACATGTCTGTTTTAATAGCTTCATGCATTCCCCATGTAATAACAATTCTGGAACATCTATTCTTATGGCTCTATGTTGGGCCATTCCTTTATTATTCCTGCTAGAAGTTATAAATGAATTGCTAGCAGTCTGCAGTAAGGGTACAGAGGGGAGGTAACCAGCTGGGGGGTGTCCCTGCACAGTCTGACAATGGCAGCACTGATTGGATAGACTGAGACTGTGTAAGGACACACCCACAACTGGTTACCTCCCCTCTGTACCCTTACTGCAGACTGCTAGCAATTCATTCATAACTTCTAGTAGGAATAATAAAGGAATGGAACAACATAGAGACATAAGAATAGATGCTCCAGAATTGTTATTACATGGGGAATGCATGAAGCTATTAAAACACACATGTCAGGAGAGGGGACAGGTCCTCTTTAAGGGGGTTGTCTCATTACAACAACCCAGCTGACTGCTAGAACAGGAGCCTGCGTTCCCCAGCAGACATGCTTGCTCGCTGCCAGTCCATTCAAAGCTATAGGACTAACAGGGATGGCGGCGTGTTTGTACTCCACTATCTCTGGCAGTCCCATAGAGCTGAATGGGGTGGAACACACATGCATGCCTGCCGTACCATTAAAATGGGGGACCCCAGGACCATTCTTTGATCGGTGGGGGGCCCCGGCAGTTGGACCTGCTGCTTAGCACCCATTACTACAGAAATAGTCATGAATGCTCCGCCAAACCGACCATGCCTTCGTATGGGAGTGTTCTCTCATGTCTTTTGTATACCTGGAGCATGCTATCGCCCCCACACCATTGGTGTGACCTCCGCCCATGGCTACGCAGACCACCTTTCCAGTGGTTTTATTCATCCTCCATATTCTGACTGTTCGATCCTATAAGAAAGCACAGAGGAAAGCATGTGAAACGAGCAAAGCAAATAGAGGTGGACGACCATAGGAGCAGGCAACATCTGACGTGGGTTATACCTTGGAGCAGCTGGCAAACATGAGGCCCTTTCTTAAAGACATCCAGGGCGAGGACCGTCTCTAAAATAAGAGATGATGAAAGCAGAGGTGTGAAACGTTAGCCTGATAGAAACGTACAGAGCGCCGCAGAAACATATCGCCACCCTGTGGCTCACATAAGTACTGCTCAAAGAATATTAAAGGGGTATTCTCATCTTAGACAATGGGGGCATATCGCTAGGATATGCCCCCATTGTCTTATAGGTGCGGGTCCCACCGCTGGGACCCGCACCTATATCCAGAACGGAGCGGGGAGCGCTGCGCCTGGAGGACCCCAGGTTTCCGGGGGTCCGGCCACCACCAGGCGCAGCTCCCCGCGTCGCTCATAGAAATGAATGGGAGCCGGGCCATGCATGCGCGGTGCGCTCCCATTCATTTCTATGGAGCCGACGGAAGTAGCCGAGCCAGCGCTCCGCTATTTTCGGCGGCCCCATAGAAATGAATGGAGGGCGGCTGCGCATGCGCAGTGCGCCCTCATTCAGTTCGGGGGCTCCGTTCTGGAAATAGGTGACTAGCGATATGCCCCCATTGTCTAAAATGAGAATAACCCTTTAAAGGGGTTTTCGGTAATAGTGCCCACAGCCTGTCCCCTGAAAGAAAATATTTATACTTATCTGCTCTAGGGTTGCACCGAGTATCAAACTATCGATACCCAATCGATACTTTTAGACCCAGATCGATTCGATACCGGGATTTAATATTTTCCTCAGTATTATAATCATTGGTGGTGTAGTGCGCCCCCCACACACAGTATTATATTCATTGGTGGCAGTGGTCACGGGTCCCCTCCTCATTGGTGGCAGTGGTCAGGGGTCCCCTCCTCATTGTGGCAGTGGTCACGGGGTCCCCTCCTCATTGGTGGCAGTGGTCACGGGGTCCCCTCCTCATTGGTGGCAGTGGTCACGGGGGTCCCCTCCTCATTGGTGGCAGTGGTCACGGGGTCCCCTCCTCATTGGTGGCAGTGGTCACGGGGTCCCCTCCTCATTGGTGGCAGTGGTCACGGGGTCCCCTCCTCATTGGTGGCAGTGGTCACGGGGTCCCCTCCTCATTGGTGGCAGTGGTCACAGGGTCCCCTCCTCATTGGTGGCAGTGGTCACGGGGTCCCCTCCTCATTGGTGCAGTGGTCACAGGGGTCCCCTCCTCATTGGTGGCAGTGGTCACGGGGTCCCCTCCTCATTGGTGGCAGTGGTCACGGGGTCCCCTCCTCATTGGTGGCAGTGGTCACGGGGTCCCCTCCTCATTGGTGGCAGTGGTCACGGGGTCCCCCCTCCATTGGGGCAGGGGTCCCCTCCTCATTGGTGCAGTGGTCACAGGGTCCCCTCATTGGTGGCAGTGGTCACAGGGTCCCCTCCTCATTGGTGGTAGTGGCAGCTTCCGATCGGAGCCCCAGCAATGAAATCGCGATGCTCTGATTGGTTACCATGGCAGCCAGGACTGAAGCCTTCCATGGCTGCCATGGTAAGTTCCCTGCTGCTGTGTGCACAAAGCCCAGGGCAGCAGGGAGAGTGTGAAGTCCTATTCACTCTAATAGAGCTCACCACGTCTAAACTATTAGAATATAAAAAATAAAAAAAATATCTCCTATGCGGTGAACACCATAATAGAAAAAAAAAAAAAAACTACATCATTCGTCATTTTTTTTAATCACCATGTCCCGCCAAAAATAGGATAGGACTGTTCTATTACGGGTGGGACGTTCCATAAAATGTAGAATGCACGCGGCTTTTTTGGTGTTTATTTTTTTCTGTGTGGTATCGAGTATCACAATAATATTTTATGGCATCGAAATTGAATCAAAAATTTGGTCTCATGACAACCATAACCTGCCTCCAATTTTTCCATCTTCTGGTCCCCGCACTGTTTATATCGAGTGATGTATGGACATGGTCACATGCACGGTGCCAGCCAATCACTGACTTCAGCGATGAAGTGGCCACAAGCACCATGTCACCACTGAAGCCAGTAATTGGCTGGCACCGTGCATGCGACCATGTCCATACATCGCTGGATATAAACAGTGCGGGGACCCGAAGATGGAAGAAGGGTAGAGGAATGGAGCAGGTAAGTATGAATCTTCTATTTCAGGGGGCAGGCTGCAGGAACTTGATTAAAAAAAAAAAATCAATATTACTGGAAAACCCCTTTAACCCCCTAACTGTTCTGCCCAAGTCCAGTGTGAAAAGTAACTAACTGGAGGGGGAGGGCTGCTTTAGATGGTGATATCTCCTCAATGGTATCAGCTAGAAACATGCAACTGGTCTTGTCTGAAAGCTGACAGTCCAGGCTTTCATACAAGACCAAATGACAGCTAAAGTCCAAGCAACAGAGGAGAAAACACTGTTAGAAATCAAGTCGGGAATAATCACTTTCATTTTCAGCTGCATTCACAGCATCCTGATTTCTAACAGTGATATCTTTTTCTGTCCAGAACATGTTGCTGTTATTCTGATATTGTCTGAAAGCTTGGAATGTCTGCTTTCAAACAAGATCAGTTGCATATTTCTAGCTGCTACCATTCAGGAGGTAGCAGCATCTAAAGCAGCTCTCCCCCTCCAGGTAGCTACTTTTCCCACTGCTGGCAAAAGACTTAGGGGGTTAAAGGGGTTTTTCAGGAATTCATTATTAATGACTTCAGGACAGGTCATCAACAGCTGATCGATCAAGATCCGACTTCTGGCACCCCCTGCTGATCTTTGGAGGGTCCACAGCACTTGGGCCTTTTGAGAGAATACCAAGCACAGCGCCATACTGTGTATAGTGGCTGTGCTTGGTATTGCGGCTCAATCCCATTCACCTGAAAAGGACTGAGCTGCACAAAGGTCATGTGACCGATGGAGGTGATGTCATACTGGGAACATACCGGTGTGGCCGTACAGGATCTGACAGTTCGATGTCGCCAGCTCAAAGACCTTCAGTTGGGGACTGTTCGTAGCGACGACAATATGGGAATCTGAAGGACCCAAGAACTTCACATCCAGAACCTCGTCGTTATATCCTACAAACTGCAGAGGTAAGTGTTAGGAGGCGGTGGGGGGGCGAGGAGTAGGGATATCTGGAGGGGAACGCAGGGGACACACCTGTTTCTTCAGCTCCAGATTGTGAAGATCATACATGATAATGCAGTGTTCTGCATTCACGGTGACAATCTCCTCTTCATTAGGAAGAAGCAGGCAGTGGGTCAGGCTGTGCTCATCCCCCTCCTCCTCCGAGGCTTGCTGGCTGGTGTGCGGCAAGTTCTGTGTATATACACACCGTGACGTGGCGGCATCCCATACCCGCAGTATACCTGGGGGCAAGAAAGTACTCAGAATACTACAGCAGTCACCGATCCTTCTAGTAAATAACTGAGGAAATCTCACCAGCAGAATAGTGAGTGCAGCTCTGGAGTATAATACAGGATGTAACTCAGGATCAGTACAGGATAAGTAATGTATGTACACAGTGACTGCACCAGCAGAATAGTGAGTGCAGCTCTGGAGTATAATACAGGATGTAACTCAGGATCAGTACAGGATAAGTAATGTAATGTATGTACACAGTGACTCCACCAGCAGAATAGTGAGTGCAGCTCTGGAGTATAATACAGGATATAACTCAGGATCAGTACAGGATAAGTAATGTATGTACACAGTGACTGCACCAGCAGAATAGTGAGTGCAGCTCTGGAGTATAATACAGGATGTAACTCAGGATCAGTACAGGATAAGTAATGTATGTACACAGTGACTGCACCAGCAGAATAGGTGAGTGCAGCTCTGGAGTATAATACAGGATGTAACTCAGGATCAGTACAGGATAAGTAATGTATGTACACAGTGACTGCACCAGCAGAATAGTGAGTGCAGCTCTGGAGATAATACAGGATGTAACTCAGGATCAGTACAGGATAAGTAATGTATGTACACAGTGACTGCACCAGCAGAATAGTGAGTGCAGCTCTGGGAGTATAATACAGGATGTAACTCAGGATCAGTACAGGATAAGTAATGTATGTACACAGTGACTGCACCAGCAGAAATAGTGAGTGCAGCTCTGGAGTATAATACAGGATGTAACTCAGGATCAGTACAGGATAAGTAAATGTAATGTATGTACACAGTGACTGCACCAGCAGAATAGTGAGTGCAGCTCTGGAGTATAATACAGGATATAACTGAGGATCAGTACAGGATAAGTAATGTATGTACACAGTGACTGCTCCAGCAGAATAGTGAGTGCAGCTCTGGAGTATAATACAGGATATAACTGAGGATCAGTACAGGATAAGTAATGTATGTACACAGTGACTGCACCAGCAGAATAGTGAGTACAGCTCTGGAGTATAATACAGGATGTAACTCAGGATCAGTACAGGATAAGTAATGTATGTACACAGTGACTGCCACCAGCAGAATAGTGAGTGCAGCTCTGGAGTATAATACAGGATGTAACTCTGGATCAGTACAGGATATGTAATGTATGTACACAGTGACTGCACCAGCAGAATAGTGAGTGCAGCTCTGGAGTATAATACAGGATGTAACTCTGGATCAGTACAGGATAAGTAATGTATGTACACAGTGACTCCTCCAGCAGAATAGTGAGTGAAGCTCTGGAGTGTAATGCAGAGTCTACTACTTTAGTGATGGTTCAGTCTCACCTTTGGTGCCAGCTGTAATGAAGAGAAGAGACTTCATGTCCTGGTCTCTGCCGATCAGATCGGGGGAGTTGGGGAGAAGCAGCACAACTTCTACACTCTGTCAAGACAATAAACCCCCGTTAGGTATCCAGAATATCTAATGTCCGCAATCAGAGCACAGAGCTGGAGGCGACTGACCTCATACACTGGAATCGTCCTCTTGGCAGTCTTGGTCTCTAGATCCCAGACCGTGCAGATCTTATCTCGGCCTGAGCTGTAAACCAGAGCGCACATTATTGCATCGCAAGTCCATGAACCCAGCAGTCCCGATAACTGGTGCCAGATTATCGAGTATGTGTGTGTGTGTGGAGGGGGGGGCTGGTTTTTACTTACCTGATCATGGTGTTTCCATCAGGGGAGAAGCACAAGGAGGTGACGGCGCTGTAGTGAGTCTCCAAGGCACACAGACACTTGCTGGATTTCAGATCCCAGATCCGGATCTTATAATCCATGGAAGAGGAGAAGAGCTGCAGGCGGGACATGTCAGGATGGAACTGCACCAGACTAGAAAGGGAGTAGAAGAATGGGAAGAACTTAATGCACCTGATCGGCACTGGTTCTGGGGAAAAAGTAGCCGTGTTTTGCTAATTTCATACAATCCTCTATCAGTAGTAGTAACTCAGAGCAACTGGATTTCTTGAAGACGTTTCATGGAGGTAGGGTGTTGATTGCATTTGTATGAACTAAGCTATTAGGTGTGGTTAACCCTTTCACTACTAGCGCCGTACATGTACGGCGCTGGATAGTTGTGTAAATACGACGCCCACTCGCATGTGCAGAGGGCGTCATGGCCAGCGGGTCTCTGCTGTTTCAAACAGCAGAGGCCCGGTTAATGACCACGACTGGCAATAACGCCGATCGCGGTCATTAAAGTTTTTAGATGCCGTGATTAAGTGTGATCACGGCATCTAAACCTTTAAAAACCAGGTCATTCCCTGTATTAGAACTGCAATTCTTATGTTGGCCAGCAGGTGGCAGAGCAACATAAGAAATAAGCATTTCAGATATTACCATGCTCCCGTATGGAGTGTGGTAACATTGAATAAAAAAATAAAAAAAATTTGAGTGCTGTAGCCTCCTACACTGGCTACAAAAGAAAAGTAAAAAAAAAAAAAGTTAAAAAATAATAAAAAAAATATAAAAAATTAAGTATAAAACTTTAAATAACCCTCTTTTAATAATAAAAGAAATAAATACATAAATAACAAAATATATAAACATCATGGGTACCCGAAAACGCCTGTACTATTAAAATATAAAAATATTTTTCCAATATGGCAAACAGCGTAACGGAAAAAAAGTATCAAAAATGGCCATCACTTCTCTTACTCAAAAAACGTAATAAAATGTGATTTAAAAAAATGTCACACACACTCCAAAATGGTATCAATAAAAACTACAGATCATCCCGCTAAAAATGAGCCCCCACACAGCTCGGTAGATATAACTATGAAAAAAGATATGGAGGTCAGAATATGGAGATGCAAAAAAAAAAAAATAGAAATACATTTTTTTCTTCAAAGCTTTAATTTATTGTTACAGTAGACAGTTTATATGTCTGAATACTGTAACAATAAATTAAAACTTTGAAGAAAAAAAATGTATTTATTTATTTTTTTTTGCATATGTGTTATCGTTGTAATCGTACTGACCCAGAGAATGAAGGGCACAGGTCAGCTTTGCCGCAAAGGGAACGCCGTAGGGACAAAACAATGGATATGTGAACGGCAAAAATAAAAAAAGTTACGGCTGCAGGAATATAGGAATGCCTCAGAAGAATAGTAAGAGCCGCATTGTAAGTGGCAGACAATAAGGGCAATCAACACCTCACCTAGATGACTGAAACATGAGTCACCAGTATTTAATGCCGGAGAATTCTTGTACAACTCACTCAAATTGAGAAAGCTAGTCAGATGAGCAGCGAAATGTCTTCACAAGAAAATAAAACAAGCCTGGTTGTTCTGACTTATTATTACTACTGATATACCACGATCTGGATTAATGGGAATCTTCCGAGACATACAAGAATTGCACAACCTAAGCAGACGTAACACTTACTGAACCACACCGGAGGACCCCTTCAGGTTATGGGTACAGTACTGCTTGAGGACATCCCAGATCTTGATTGTACTGTCACAGCCGCCTGTAAGTAGACAACCACATTGCTATCTAAGAAGATATGATCGCATGGTGAATAGGGCATGAATATGCCGATCCCCTGGTTCCCCGGCCATAGGGAGGAGGAGTTTGAAGGAAACAGAGCTCACACATGCATCTTGCTGCTCCATTCATTGCCTATGGCAGGGATGGCTAACCTGAGGCTCTCCAGCTGTTGCAAAACTACAACTCCCAGCATGCCCAGACTGCCTACAGCAGGGCATGGTGGGAGTTGTAGTTTTAAAACAGCTGGAGAGCCACAGGTTGGCCATTCCTGACCTATGGGGTTCATGGAGCACTGTATGGAGAGGGGAGCGCACGTGCTCGGGGTCTCACCTGTAGCCAGTAAGGTAGAGGTAGAGTCGAAGGCCATGCTGGAGACCGGCGCGGTGTGGATGGCCTTCCAGGTCCGCGTGCACGTGCCCTCCTGCCACTGCCATTGCTTTAGTAGCAAAGCGCGGCTGCTCGTTACCAGGACCTGCAGGGAAAACAACGGCAAGACGACTCAAAGGCCACGTCCACCTTTGTAAGTCCACCCAAAAATAAAAACAAATCTGCAGTCTTGAGTAATAACCTCCTCCCGTTTCGTGTCTACAGCTCCTGCGCGTCTCCATGGCAACAGACTACAACCAAACCCCGCGTTGTCTGATCCCGCAGTCACATTTCGTCCGTCTTCCTGACTGCAGGATCAGACAACACACAGCTTCCTTGTAGTCTGTCGCCATGGAGACACACAGGTCTGCATAGGAACTGTATATACAAAACGGTAGGAGATTTTTAATCAAAACTATTTGCAAAATTGCCGATTTTCGTTTTTATTTTAGATATATTTAAGCAGTAAAACAAGAATGTAGTAACCGTCTTCTATAGAACTACTTACCTCATCATCCGGGCTGAGTACAAAACACGTGATGTCCTCCTGATCATCCTGAAAGAAATCCATAAGGGTTCAGTATGCACATGCGCCATCATGTATGGAGGGGGTTGTACAATAGCACCCCCTAGAGCAGGGATGCCCAACCTGCGTCCCTCCTCCAGCTGTTGCAAAACTACAGCTCCCAGCATGCCTGGACAGACTACAGCTATTAAGGCATGCTGGGAGTTGTAGTTTTGCAACTGCTGGAGGATCGAAGGTTGAGCATTCCTGCCCTAGAGCAGGGGTCAGCAAACTTCGGCACTCCAGCTGTGGTGAAACCACGACTCCCAGCATGCACACAGAAGTGAGTGGAGCATGCTGGGAGTTGTAGTTTCACAACAGGTTGCTGATCCCCGCCCTAGAGGATGATATCAGAGAGAGGCAAACCTAACTCCTCCTCCTCCTGGCACAGAACTGAACAACCCATTCCCATCACAACCAATTTTTGTAACATCCCTTTAAGACCCTCACCTGTTCTATAGTGCGAGCGATGGCTCCGGTGGCGATCTCCAGGACATTCAGCTTATTACCGCATATACAAAGCAGATGCGTCCCATCCTTATTGAGCTGTCAGGAGAAAAATCATCATCATCAGACCCCAAGAGCATCTAACATCACGGAAGCAGATGGATGAGAAGCCGATCAGTACCTGAACTTTTCCTCCTTTATAGAACGGTTCAAGTTTTTTCTCCACAGCGTAACTAGAGTTATAAAAAATTGGGTTAACAAGGGGTTACAATTTGGCAAAAACATCATGAAAAGGGTATTCTGGGTGTTGAAAGGTATCCTCTAGTCCAGGGATCAGCAACCTTCAGCACTCCAGCTGCTGTGAAACTACAACTCCCAGCATGCACACACGCTTGGATGTTCTTCTAACTCCCCCAGAAGTGAATGGAGGATTCTGGGAGTTGTAGTTTCAGAACAGCTGGAGCGCCGGAGGTTGCGGATCCCTGCTCTAATCACAGGATAGAGGATAACTATTAGATTGTAATCATCCTACTGCTGGGACCCTCACTGATGATGAAAATGGGTGCCCTGTAACCCCCGGACAACCCCCTCCCCCAAATTAATGCAGCATCACATCGCGCATGCGCAGTGCCGCTCCAGTCATCCCTATAGAGACAGCCCTCAGCTATTTCCCATAGAAATGAATGGAGCAGCAGGGCACATGCTCAATGTGCCGCTTCAGTCACTTCAAGGGGCACCTGTTCTCATGATCAGCTGGGGGTCCCAGGGGTAGGACGCCCACTAATCTAACAGTTATCGCCTATCATCATGGGACAACTGCTTCAGGGGTTAAAAGAGCTTATTCACTGTAGACTTGCAGTACATGAGCTGAACCTGTCATCAAGGATCCCATGGACATCACAGGACCGGACAGTTTTGAGGATCAATGAGGACCCATGCCTCAGACCCCGACAAATCTGACCTTTAAGCCATAGGGTATCAATACCCCTTTAAGGCT
>ONZH01022922.1:0-12215 GCA_900303285.1 Rhinella marina
AGAGGTCTCACCTCTTGGGCCTCCACAAAATTTTAAGAGGTCTCACCTCTTGGGCCTCCACATAATTTTAAGAGGTCTCACTCTTGGGCCTCCACAAAATGTTTAAGAGGTCTCACCTCTTGGCCTCCACAAATTTTTAGAGGTCTCACCTCTTGGCACCTCTTGGGCCTCCACAAAATTTTTTAAGAGGTCTCACCTCTTGGGCCTCCACAAAATTTTAACAGGTCTCACCTCTTGGGCCTCCACATAATTTTTAAGAGGTCTCACCTCTTGGGCCTCCACATAATTTTTAAGAGGTCTCACCTCTTGGGCCTCCACCAAAATCTTTAAGAGGTCTCACCCTCTGGGCCTCCACAAATTTTTAAGAGGTCTCACCTCTTGGGCCTCCACAAAATCTTTAAGAGGTCTCACCTCTTGGGCCTCCACATAATTTTTAATACGTCTCACCTCTTGGGCCTCCACAAAATGTTTAAGAGGTCTCACCTCTTGGGCCTCCACATAATTTTTAAGAGGTCTCACCTCTTGGGCCTCCACAAAATCTTTAAGAGGTCTCACCTCTTGGGCCTCCACATAATTTTTAAGAGGTCTCACCTCTTGGGCCTCCACAAAATCTTTAAGACGGTCTCACCTCTTGGGCCTCCACAAAATCTTTAACAGTCTCTCCCTCTTGGGCCTCCACATAATTTTTAAGAGGTCTCACCTCTTGGGCCTCCACAAAATCTTTAAGAGGTCTCACCTCTTGGGCCTCCACAAAATTTTAAGAGGTCTCACCTCTTGGGCCTCCACAAAATCTTTAAGAGGTCTCACCTCTTGGGCCTCCACATAATTTTTAAGAGGTCTCACCTCTTGGGCCTCCACAAAATCTTTAACAGGTCTCACCCTCTTGGGCCTCCACATAATTTTTAAGAGGTCTCACCTCTTGGGCCTCCACATAATTTTTAAGACGTCTCACCTCTTGGGCCTCCACAAAATCTTTAACAGGTCTCACCTCTTGGGCCTCCACATAATTTTTAAGAGGTCTCACCTCTTGGGCCTCCACAAAATCTTTAAGAGGTCTCACCTCTTGGGCCTCCACATAATTTTTAAGAGGTCTCACCTCTTGGGCCTCCACATAATTTTTAAGAGGTCTCACCTCTTTAGCCTCCACACAATTTTTAAGACGTCTCACCTCTTGGGCCTCCACAAAATTTTCCATGAGCCTCTGGCCAGCCCACGGCCTCTTCCTGCCTTTTGCGGTCCTACGCATCCCTCAACATCCCCACTGCTTTACCTGCTAGACATGACACTGGGCCAGGTCGGGTCACTGACATCTCAAGCGCCAACAATTTGGGCATTTTAAGGCTTCTGCATGTGTTTGAGTTGTTTTTACATTTTAAAGAAGACATGTCTGACCACATCTCACACACACACACACAATGACAATTAGGGGTGGGGTCTATTTGCTTTCCCCCTTGCCTATGCCATCTGTGGTTGTCATAGGCAACGTGATTTTAAGGGGTGCAGAATTTTATCTTCTTTTTTGTCTAGTTTGGCTTGGGGTCCATGGCAATGTTGGAGGAAAAGAAGGTTTCCTTGTATGGTCTCACTTTACAGAGAGGTTAGATTGTGTTTGGAGTGTATTGTTGAGAGGCTGTGATAGTGGCGTAATAGTGCGACTTGGGCGCGTTATATGCACCCAGACATGCTTCCCCTGCTGTCCCAGTTGCATTCCAGCAGTGTTGGCATCCTTTTCTGAGGTTCCAGGGTGGACTTGGTGACCTCCAAGTGGTCGAATTGAGATTTCCAAGTGGCGAGCATTTTTTTCCCATAGACTTTAATGGGATTCGATATCCGGTCGAATAGTCGAATTTCGCAGTCTATTCGAATCGAATTTCGAACTTTCGAATATTTCACTACTCGCTCATCTCTACTGATTAGCTGTCAACACCATATTTTACTATTAACATATTCATTAACAAATTACAGTCATAGATTAGAAGGGACCATTTTCTCTCCTGTTGAAGAACAGGATCCCAATGGATCCATTGTTTTGTACAATGCTAGTCTATGACAACAGGGTAAGACAGGAGAGGCATCCTGCTGCACCAACCTGTTTCACATCAGTTTTTTTTTTACAGGATTAAAAAAACAGAACTTTTAAAAAAAAATGTGGTGTGAACCTAACCTTAAATAAATCTCTAAATGTAGAATAATGTGTTTGTTCATTAACCCCTTCAAGCGACAGCCAGTTTGGACCAAATGGCCCATTTTTCACTTGTGTCACTTTATGTGGTAATAACTTTGGAACACTTTTACTTATCCAAGCCATTCTGAGATTGTTTTCTCGTGACACGTTGTACTTCATGACAGTGGTAAATTTGAGTCGATATATTTCTCCTTTAATTAAAAAAAATCCTAAATTTACCAAAAATTTGGAAAAATTCACAATTTTCTAAATTTAAATTTCTCTTCTTTTAAGACAGATAGTAATCCCTCATAAAATAGTTATCAGTCATCATTCCCCATATGTCTACTTTATGTTGGCATCATTTCTGTAAATGTCATTTTTACTTTTTTAGGACGTTGAAGGCTTACAAGTTTAGGAAGAAACATTTCTTTTTAAATTTTCATACAAATTTCCAAAAACCATTTTTTAATGCACCTAATTCAGATATAAGAGATTTGAGGGGCTTACTTAATGGAAACCACCCATAAATGACCCCATTTTATAAACAGCCTTAGGTACATGGCAGCCAGGACGCTTTTGTAAAGCGTCCGGTTGCCATGGTAACCATCCGGCAGTTGCTATTGCAGCAGCGGCGGTTGGAAGGCAGAGAGAGGGAGCTCTCTGCTGATGGCAGCGGCTCCGATCATGAGTCGCTGCCATCATAAAATACAGCGCAGCAGGGACATGAGGGGAGGCAACGGAGGCAAGGGAGATAAAAGGGGGGGCTCACTTACCCCCAGGGGCACAGTATTCAGCCAAGTCTTCAGGTTGTGCTCTCCAACATGGAGATCACAGCCTGAAACCGGCTTTTTTTCTGAATGGAGCACACCGATTGGTTAGTCTGCATAGACTAACCAATCGGAGCGCTTGCCGGCAAAGGACCACTCTGATTGGTCCCTTGCCGGCTTCCCCGGTGTCTCTGCTCTCGGGGAGAGCGGAGACTCTGGGGCTGTGAAACGTTATAGTGTCACAGCCCCGGTAAGCATTTTGGACATCACTGTACGTCCAAATGCAGTGAATTACTTGCGATTTGGATGTACAATAACGTCCAAATGCGGGAAGGGGTTAAACAACACAATAAAAAGAAGTGAAAACAACTAGAATATCAAAATCATCTACTGTGTTTTTTCTATTCTTGACATATGTTTGGAATGCTGAGTCTGACAGAGGATGACAGTTTTGTAAGGCAATAAATTCTGCAGTCAGGCAGTTAGATAAGGAATGTCTGTTTCCAAGCACTTCAGGATTGAGCAGCTTGCCTGACAATTTTTTCTGAAGGGACTTTAACAGTGCCAGAGTGCATGAGGATCTAAGGATGAGATAGATCTCTCTTGTGGCATCTTCTGCTGAACTGTACGCTTGAAAATGTATAAGAATCTTTACAAATTAAATGTGCAATTTCCTAATTGACTAAGACTTTAGATTTCTGAACGATATGAATATACTACCATTTATATTTTTTGTATTGGTAGTCAGTGTAATTCTAGGAAAACTGTAACCCTTAAATGTCTGCTTTAATCAGCATTTTTGATCATTGTTGTAGACCCATGGGAGATAATTTATCACAAAGGTAATATTTGAATACTTGAAGTAAGTTTTGCATGTTGTTTGATAACACATTTGTCTAGAAATTTTACTCCAGTATTTTTTATGCCTCCCCCTACTGGAGTAAGTTTGTGACATTTTTGTGACTATAAAAACAACAAAAAAAAAAACACAAAGATAAATCTGAAGTGAAGCTCATTAACATACATAACAGTGCTGACATTCCTACCATTTATGAAAACTGGTGTAAAAATGCAAGAAATATTTTTGCAACTAAGCCCAAAAAATAACAAAAGCCCTACTTTGTAACATTTTAAGGCTTTGTTTTCTAATGTTAATCGGTTTTCCCTTAGTCATAACTGCAGCACAAGTCTCCCTCCCTTGTTAGGTCATTGCTATTATAGGTAGTGGGCTCATCTCATCTTTATTGAGGATGTGTGTGTTTCTTTTACTGTACTTTCGTTTTTCCTTTGTGCCTCCCAAGCCACATTTTAAATTTTCCATTCATTGATTAGTGCTTATTTTTTATGAGACCATAATATACCACAACTTGTAAAACAGTAAAAAAAAAAATCTGTGTGGGTTGAAATTGAAAATAAAAAAACAGCCCTTTTCTTATTTACAGCATTAACTGTGCACAAAAATTTACAGGACAACTTTATTCTGCAGGTCATTACAATTATGTTGATACCAGACTTATATAATTTCTATTGTTTTATTACCTAAAAAAGAAATAATAATATTTTCTTTTCATTTGCGTTGATACACAACTTACAAAAAATTAGGGATGTTTGGCTTGTGGGTGAAATTTCAGGATGAACCCAAAATGCACTTTAACCTTTACAGGTGAAGTTAATGGGGCACATTTATTAAGTCCAACGTTTTAGATCTAAATAAACGGCTAAGCTGGCATTGGATCCGCTTAAGTTATGAAGTGGTGCAACTAATCTTCGCATATTTAGGCGTATTTCAGATTGATAAATTACCCCAAATGTGACCTTCTTTAAACTTTTGAATGCACATGTCCAACTGTTCAAAGTTTCAATACTTTTTGCACAACTTGCTTTTTTCTAACAAGGAGCTTAACAGCAAAATTCACAACAACATTTTGATCGCCTAATAGATTTCCTGGTTCAATTAAAATTGGTATTTAAGCAGTCCTCCTCATTATGCTGTTCAAATTTTGACATCATGAGACCAAGACAACACCTAACAATTGATCAACAGTACCTCGCCATTGCAAGGCTTCAAGCAGGATGTTCTCAGATGGAAGTGGCCACTGAGCTTAGACTGTCACAGAGTGTCATCAGCAGGTTGCAATAAAGATACAGTGAGACTGTAAGAGTAACAGAAAGGCATAGAAGTGAACGTCATTTGGCCACATCCCACACTTATGACTGATTCATTGTGAACAATGCCCGAGGGACCAGATGATGAATGCAACATAACTCTAGGCACGTTTATGGGAAGTGAGAGGCACCCAAGTGTCACGTCAGACCATTCAAAACCATTTACATCAACGTAATCTGCGTGCTAGACAACCTGCAAGCGTACCTGACCACACTACCAGGCACAGGCATTATCATATTGCATGGGCCAGGGAGCATCTACGTTGGACCAGGGACCAGTGGGCCTCAGTGCTATTTACTGTTGAAAGTCAATTCAAGCTGAGCAGAAATGTTGTTCGCTAATAACGTTGGAGACGTCAAGGAGAGCGCTATTTATCACCCACTGGTGGTGGTTGTGTTACAATGTGGACAGGAGTAGCTAGTCAATACAGAACTGCCCCACACTTTGTGAATGGTACAGTGACAAGCCCATGCTACTTGAATACCATCATCAATCCAGTAATTGTGTCCCTGCATGAACAACACAGGCCTAATTTCATCTTCAGAGATGACAATGTGCCAGTTCATCAAGGTTGCAGCATTAGGGAACAGCTGCTGGAGCCTGGGGTACCTCAAATGGAGTTGCCTGCACTTTCTCCAGACCTGAAGCCCATTGAAAACCTATAGGATCAGCTAAGTCACATAGAGGCTCGTAACTCTGTACCCCAGAACCTCAAGGACCTGAGGGCCGCCCTTTAAGAAGAGTGGGATGCCATGCTGCAGCCATCAATAAGTAGACTTGTGAACAGCATGAGACATCATTATCAAGCTGTAAATGATACTCAAGGTCACACAAGTTATTGAGACAAATATTTGTGGGGGTACACCCACCACTGTTGTTGATTTTCGTTTCAGTAAATTGTTTGAGAAGAGGTAAACAGTAAACACCATTGCATGCTTCCTCTTAAATGCCCTACTTTCATGATATTATATCACTGTAGCGTGAACCTTTTACATTTTCCATAAATTTCACCTGACATAATAACATAGTAACATAGTTCATAAGGCAGAAAAAAGACATCTGTCCATCCAGTTCGGCCTGTTATCCTGCAAGTTGATCCAGAGGAAGGCAAAAAAAACCTGTGAGGTAGAAGCCAATTTTCCCCACTATAAGGGAAAAAATTCCTTTCCGACTCCAATCAGGCAATCAGAATTACTCCCTGGATCAACAACCCATCTCTAGTAACTATAACCTGTAATATTATTACACTCCAGAAATATATCCAGGCCTCTCTTGAACTCTTTTAGTGAACTCACCATCACCACCTCCTCAGGCAGAGTGTTCCATTGTCTCACTGCTCTTACCATAAATAATCCTCTTCTATGTGTATCTTTCCTCCAGACGCAAAGTATGTCCCCTTGTCACAGTCACAGTCCTGGGGATAAATACCGTATTTTTTGCCCCATAAGACGCATTTTTCCCCCCAAAAGTGGGGGGAAAATGCCCCTGCATCTTATGGGGCGAATGCTAATGAGCCATTATGGAAGCGCTCATTAGCACCGGAGGACCGGGAAGTGGTGAAGACTCTATACTCACCGCTTCCTGGTCATCCGCTCAGCTGTCGGCTGTGCAGAACTGCGCACAGCGTGAGGGCGCTCTGTGACCTGACGCTGTGCGCGCCAGTTCACAGCACAGCCAGCGGCAGGAGGAAGCAGGGCGTGGGCAGAGAGGAGCGGCGGCGTCCAGGAGCAGGAGAGGTAAGTGGCTTTTTTATTTTATAAAACAGGAGGCAAAGGGGGTTGATATAAAGTGGCTGGGGGCAGGTGAGAGGCAATGGGGGGCTCATATAATGCTGCTGGGGGCTAAGTCATGGCGGCTGGGGGCTGATTTAAAGGGAACCTGTTATCTCCGAAACACCCCCTGAACTAGAGTAAGAGATGTATAGTGTAAGTGATGCTGAATCCGAATATATAAGTTTTATCTTCATACTAACTTCCATTCCGACGCTGTGCTCCCACAAACCAGTAGTAAAATGCATTGATATTCAATAAAAACAAAAACAAAAGCAAAAAGAAAAAAGAAAAAGTAAAAAAAAAATTTTCATAAAAATGTGTAAAAATGAAAAGTAAATACCAGTCCTAGTTCACAAAAGTCGCTTTGCGGATCCTCCAGCAAGGTGGGTTTCAAAATCAAAGACCAGAAATAATAAAATCAGGATTGCGCTGCGTTTTCAACAAATGATCGATTCCCAGACTTCTCAAGGAAATTTCAATAGATACGGTTCACATGGCCAACACATGTAAGCGGCAGAAATGAGGTCAGCTTTAATCCATAATACCTATCAAAGATGCAAAGCACAAGATAGTGAAGGACCTTCAACACTGAACTCTGTTAGTTTTTTAATATACTCACAAGCGTACAAGTTGTAAACACATAAAATATAAAATCTCTCAGCGTCCTCGCCTCGTGTCAGTCCCGACCCGGGTTTCGCTCCTAAAGCTTCGTCAGGGGCTACACCTTCTTTTCGTCATCACATATCTTTTATACCAGCCTCCACAAGGGGAGGGGTAAGCTCACTTTTTTTTTTTTTTTAAAAACACATAAAATAAAAATGCATATAGCACTGCCATACAGAATTACATGAAGGGCATAAAATTGGTTTACATATTACATTGTTAGGTAGAATATTTTTCAAATGTCATTGTTTCTTAAATATAACACTTTATCCCTCATTTTTCTCATTACTTTCATCCTACATCAAAACTATATTGCCACGGATTAACACTATAGTAGCTTTCTGATTCAAAAATCCCGCTTTAAATCCTATTTCAATCACATGATACTAAGTGACCAAACTTAGACCGCTATATATGTTCATTCATTATAACGAAAAATGATAATAACAACGCCCCCTGAAACATCACGGGGTCTATATTCAGCCTATCGTCCATTACTCACATAACGCACTGCATAGCCTTACCGGACTTTATTGGACATATCGAAAAAATGTTCTTTCTTATATAGGTTTTGTTTCTTTAGTAGCGGTAGGCATAATAGGATAGTCAAAAGGGCCAGGAGAATTCGGTATCATTTTCAGTTTATTTTATTCAACCACGCAAGGTTTTAGATCGAACTCAAATTTCAGACCTCGCGGTTGTAGAGTGTCTAGATGATTAGAGATGAGCGAGTAGTGTTCGATCGAGCCGGTATTCGATCGAATACTACGATATTCGGCATACTCGATTTCAATCGAGTATAACGGCGATGGCGCACTTAGAATTCGTTTCCCCTCCCACCTTCCCTGGCGCTCTTTTTCCACCAATCAACATGCAGGGGGGGTATGACAGGCACGCTGAGCACGCTGGCAGCGCGAAAACAGCGTCTACATGGATTGGCTGGAAAAACCATGTGACCTCGAATATTAAAAACTCAGCTCTTCCTGCTCGTACGCATATGCTGCGTGAACTTAGTCAGGGACAGAGGCTGGAGAAGGGACAGATAGGTTTTAGCTGTTGGACAGGCAGGAGCGTGATTAAAAGCCCTTATCAGGGCTACTACAGTGGACTTCAGTGATAGCTTTACTACAATATAGACTTTACAGAGAACGGCTGCTGTATTCAGGGATAGCTGCTGGAGTAGGGACAGAGAGAGGCATTAGTGGTGTATTAGGTGCTCTGCTACATACCAAACTATATTTGGCACTACTGTTCAGCGTTCTTTTAGGCTGAACAACCCTGTTATATAACTAGTGTGTATATGCACCATCTGATCTGGCAGTATACGGCTGTGAATTTTATTTTATTTTTTTAAATACAGTTTATTTGGCTCTAGTGTTCTGGGTTCTGTGTGCCTGCAATACCCTTTTTGTATACCAGGTGTAAATACCCACCGTCTGTTCAGTTAGTACACGGCTGTGTACCTTGAAATATACAATATCTAGGCCATTTAATTGGCCACTGTACTGTGGCGTTCTCTTGCTAAATTATCTCACATACCTGGTGTAAATACCCACCGTCTGTTCAGTTACTACACGGCTTTGTACTTTGAAATATACAATATCTAGGCCTTTTAATAGGCCACTGTACTGTGCGTTCTCTTGTTAAATTATCTCACATACCTGGTGTAAATACCCACCGTCTGTTCAGTTACTACACGGCTGTGTACTTTGAAATATACAATATCTAGGCCATTTAATAGGCCACTGTACTGTGCGTTCTCTTGTTAAATTATCTCACATACCTGGTGTAAATACCCACCGTCTGTTCAGTTACTACACGGCTGTGTACTTTGAAATATACAATATCTAGGCCATTTAATAGGCCACTGTACTGTGCGTTCTCTTGTTAAATTATCTCACATACCTGGTGTAAATACCCACCGTCTGTTTCTGTTACTACACGGCTGTGTACTTTGAAATATACAATATCTAGGCATTTTAATAGGCCACTGTACTGTGCGTTCTCTTGTTAAATTATCTCACATACCTGGTGTAAATACCCACCGTCTGTTCAGTTACTACACGGCTGTGTACTTTGAAATATACAATATCTAGGCCATTTAATAGGCCACTGTACTGTGCGTTCTCTTGTTAAATTATCTCACATACCTGGTGTAAATACCCACCGTCTGTTCTGTTACTACACGGCTGTGTACTTTGAAATATACAATATCTAGGCCATTTAATAGGCCACTGTACTGTGCGTTTTCTTGTTAAATTATCTCACATACCTGGTGTAAATACCCACCGTCTGTTCAGTTACTACACGGCTGTGTACTTTGAAATATACAATATCTAGGCCATTTAATAGGCCACTGTACTGTGCGTTCTCTTGTTAAATTATCTCACATACCTGGTGTAAATACCCACCGTCTGTTCAGTTACTACACGGCTGTGTACTTTGAAATATACAATATCTAGGCCATTTAATAGGCCACTGTACTGTGCGTTCTCTTGTTAAATTATCTCACATACCTGGTGTAAATACCCACCGTCTGTTCAGTTTACTACACGGCTGTGTACTTTGAAATATACAATATCTAGGCCATTTAATAGGCCACTGTACTGTGCGTTCTCTTGTTAAATTATCTCACATACCTGGTGTAAATACCCACCGTCTGTTCTGTTACTGCACGGCTGTGTACTTTGAAATATACAATATCTAGGCATTTTAATAGGCCACTGTACTGTGCGTTCTCTTGTTAAATTATCTCACATACCTGGTGTAAATACCCACCGTCTGTTCAGTTACTACACGGCTGTGTACTTTGAAATATACAATATCTAGGCCATTTAATAGGCCACTGTACTGTGCGTTTTCTTGTTAAATTATCTCACATACCTGGTGTAAATACCCACCGTCTGTTCTGTTACTACACGGCTGTGTACTTTGAAATATACAATATCTAGGCCATTTAATAGGCCACTGTACTGTGCGTTTCTTGTTAAATTATCTCACATACCTGGTGTAAATACCCACCGTCTGTTCAGTTACTACACGGCTGTGTACTTTGAAATATACAATATCTAGGCATTTTAATAGGCCACTGTACTGTGCGTTCTCTTGCTAAATTATCTCACATACCTGGTGTAAATACCCACCGTCTGTTTCAGTTACTACACGGCTGTGTACTTTGAAATATACAATATCTAGGCATTTTAATAGGCCACTGTACTGTGCGTTCTCTTGTTAAATTATCTCACATACCTGGTGTAAATACCCACCGTCTGTTCTGTTACTACACGGCTGTGTACTTTGAAATATACAATATCTAGGCCTTTTAATAGGCCACTGTACTGTGCGTTCTCTTGTTAAATTATCTCACATACCTGGTGTAAATACCCACCGTCTGTTCAGTTACTACACGGCTGTGTACTTTGAAATATACAATATCTAGGCATTTTAATAGGCCACTGTACTGTGCGTTCTCTTGTTAAATTATCTCACATACCTGGTGTAAATACCCACCGTCTGTTCTGTTACTACACGGCTGTGTACTTTGAAATATACAATATCTAGGCATTTTAATAGGCCACTGTACTGTGCGTTCTCTTGTTAAATTATCTCACATACCTGGTGTAAATACCCACCGTCTGTTCAGTTACTACACGGCTGTGTACTTTGAAATATACAATATCTAGGCATTTTAATAGGCCACTGTACTGTGCGTTCTCTTGCTAAATTATCTCACATACCTGGTGTAATACCCACCGTCTGTTCAGTTACTACACGGCTGTGTACTTTGAAATATACAATATCTAGGCATTTTAATAGGCCACTGTACTGTGCGTTCTCTTGTTAAATTATCTCACATACCTGGTGTAAATACCCACCGTCTGTTCAGTTACTACACGGCTGTGTACTTTGAAATATACAATATCTAGGCATTTTAATAGGCCACTGTACTGTGCGTTCTCTTGTTAAATTATCTCACATACCTGGTGTAAATACCCACCGTCTGTTCTGTTACTACACGGCTGTGTACTTTGAAATATACAATATCTAGGCATTTTAATAGGCCACTGTACTGTGCGTTCTCTTGTTAAATTATCTCACATACCTGGTGTAAATACCCACCGTCTGTTCAGTTACTACACGGCTGTGTACTTTGAAATATACAATATCTAGGCATTTTAATAGGCCACTGTACTGTGCGTTCTCTTGTTAAATTATCTCAATACCTGGTGTAAATACCCACCGTCTGTTCAGTTAGTACACGGCTGTGTACTTTGAAATATACAATATCTAGGCCTTTTAATAGGCCACTGTACTGTGCGTTCTCTTGCTAAATTATTTCACATACCTAATTATATACCCAAATATTGTATTTGCAACAAAAAAAAAATAAAATGCGGAGGGGGGCTAGCGGAATAGGACGTGGACGTGGACGAGGACGGGGGCGCGGAAATGCTGTTGGGGGCCTTGTTGAAGCCAGTGGGGATACAATGTGTGCTGGTGAGGATCAGCCAGGATCCCGCTCATCCAGAATCCCTGCCTTTATGGGACAAGTTAAGCAGGGGGGCGGGTTACACCGCTGTTGAGGCCTGAGCAGGTTGAACAGGTGGTGCAATGGATAGCCGATAGCGCTTCCACACAGTTGTCCACCAGCCAGTCATCCACACAGTCTCACTCTGACC